>JAASAO010003878.1:0-127886 GCA_017311375.1 Mytilus coruscus
GCCTCATTGGTAATACATCAGATGAGATCTACCTTTTGTACAAATAAAGGTCATGATATCTTTAAAAACAACCAGGGGGCCATGTTGAAAAAACCAATAAAGGGAGATAACTTCTAAAGGGATGATGAAATCCTTAACAGGGTCATCTGGTAATAGTTCATGATGAGGTCTATCGATGGTCCATATTTGGTCTTGATAACTCCAATAGAAACGAGGGAGGCCATGTCCAAAAATGTTGGAAGAAAAAAAAAAAAAAGAAAAAAAAAAACTAGTATCTCAATTGTTTGTAAAACAATTGAAAGGTCTTCCTGTAAAAGTGATGTTTTCGTAATGTACTTTTACGACCTTTCATTTGATATACGACAAACATACCTTCTGAAACTTTTCGCTTTTTACACTAAATGACCCCATCCAACTAATTTTCGAGATCAGAGTATGATGTATGTAATGTAGACTTGATGATCTTTCATTTGAGATGCGACAAAGCCATCTTCTAGAAAGTTTGATTTTGCACTTAATAACCCCATCCTCATTTTTGGAGGACAGGAATTTGATATTTGAAATGTACACGTTATGACCTTTCATTTGATATACAACAATCTTACCATAGAAGATAATTTATTTTCTGCACTCAATGACCCCACCAACCCATTTTTGGGGACGTCAATTTGATATTTGAAATGTACGCTTTATGGACTTTCATTTGATATGCGACAACCTAACCATCTGAGAAGTTTGAATTTTTGCATAATGACCCCACCCTTCTCACTGGGATGAAAAAGGGGTTTGA
The DNA here is from genome assembly GCA_017311375.1 of Mytilus coruscus. Lineage (NCBI taxonomy): Eukaryota > Metazoa > Mollusca > Bivalvia > Mytilida > Mytilidae > Mytilus > Mytilus coruscus. The sequence continues at coordinate 791 of JAASAO010003878.1, forward strand.
AATTTTCATTTTAAGTAGAGCTCATTAAGACCTTCAATTTGATATATCAAATGACCCCATTTGGCAAAGTGCCAAAAATGATGAAATATCAGTTGTATAAATAGAACTTATGAAACTTACAAAGTCAATGCAAAACATGAAAATTTCAAATTGATTTTTGGGGTTTTTCATTGAATGTTTTGGTATTGATCAAACATATGACAATGTTAAACTCTTCAATTTTTGATAGTTTCGGGTGGTTACCTGTTGTTGATTCAGAAATACATGCCGCCGCTCTCAAAATATCAAACTGCATTATCTCTAAAATGACAATAGATATCTCAAATCTGTTAAAAGTTAAATGATCTATAGTAAAGGACAACATTGTACAAAAATTTGGGACAATTCCGAGGTTCATCAAGGTCACAATGAATCATCAAATATATGATGCAATACCAAACTTGAGAACCGGAAGTCGTAGAGACATGGGACTACCACCATTCAACTCAGGACCATATTGACCTTTCAAATATTACAAGGTCAAGGTCATAGTACACTTTGAAGGTCAAGGTAAAATTTCATCATGACCTGACATTGACCTCAAATTGAAGGTCTTTAAATACTGATCATTTTGCAATTTATAGTAGGTTGATATCTGTTACCTTTGAAAGATATACACACAATACTATACTTTTAAGAATTATCTCGTTTTAACTTTTGAACAGACGGTCGGACAGTTTTGAGCTTAATGTGTAAAATGTAGAGCTCGTCGAGAGGAACATTTTATACACAGTATGTATGCAGCAAACTCTTATCGTTTTCTTAATATGTAAGCTTGAAATTGCAGCGTAAATTTTGTTTGCACTCAGTGACCTTTGACCTTGGGTCCAAATGAAAGGTCACATAAATTAAAGATTACTGGTGAAGGTCCCAAGTCTCTACTACTTCCGGTCCTCGAAATAGAATTTATCAAAAATTGTGTATAATTTTGAAGGAAATAACTCCTTATAAGGGTTGATAACAAACTAATTGTTTATGTTTATTAACATTGCCATCTATTCTTGTAGATGCTCTCATTTTCAATTCAGTTCTATCTCTTACACTTTTAAGAAAAATGCAAATAAAAGAAATTCCTTCAAGGGATATAACTCTCAAAGGGATGATGAAATCCTATGCAGCCTCATATGGTAATACATATTAATGAGATTTACCTATCGTACAAATAAAGTCATGATATCTTTAAAAACAACGAGGGGATCATGTTGAAAAACATAATAAAGGGAGATAACTCCTAAAGGGGATGATGAAATCCTTAACAGGGTCATCTGGTAATACTGATTATTTTTTTTTTTTTTTTTTTTTTTTTTTTTTTTTTTTTTTTTTTTTTTTTTTTTTTTTTTTTTTTTTTTTTTTTTTTTTTTTTTTTTTTTTTTTTTTTTTTTTTTTTTTTTTTTTTTTTTTTTTTTTTTTTTTTTTTTTTTTTTTTTTTTTTTTTTTTTTTTTTTTTTTTTTTTTTTTTTTTTTTTTTTTTTTTTTTTTTTTTTTTTTTTTTTTTTTTTTTTTTTTTTTTTTTTTTTTTTTTTTTTTTTTTTTTTTTTTTTTTTTTTTTTTTTTTTTTTTTTTTTTTTTTTTTTTTTTTTTTTTTTTTTTTTTTTTTTTTTTTTTTTTTTTTTTTTTTTTTTTTTTTTTTTTTTTTTTTTTTTTTTTTTTTTTTTTTTTTTTTTTTTTTTTTTTTTTTTTTTTTTTTTTTTTTTTTTTTTTTTTTTTTTTTTTTTTTTTTTTTTTTTTTTTTTTTTTTTTTTTTTTTTTTTTTTTTTTTTTTTTTTTTTTTTTTTTTTTTTTTTTTTTTTTTTTTTTTTTTTTTTTTTTTTTTTTTTTTTTTTTTTTTTTTTTTTTTTTTTTTTTTTTTTTTTTTTTTTTTTTTTTTTTTTTTTTTTTTTTTTTTTTTTTTTTTTTTTTTTTTTTTTTTTTTTTTTTTTTTTTTTTTTTTTTTTTTTTTTTTTTTTTTTTTTTTTTTTTTTTTTTTTTTTTTTTTTTTTTTTTTTTTTTTTTTTTTTTTTTTTTTTTTTTTTTTTTTTTTTTTTTTTTTTTTTTTTTTTTTTTTTTTTTTTTTTTTTTTTTTTTTTTTTTTTTTTTTTTTTTTTTTTTTTTTTTTTTTTTTTTTTTTTTTTTTTTTTTTTTTTTTTTTTTTTTTTTTTTTTTTTTTTTTTTTTTTTTTTTTTTTTTTTTTTTTTTTTTTTTTTTTTTTTTTTTTTTTTTTTTTTTTTTTTTTTTTTTTTTTTTTTTTTTTTTTTTTTTTTTTTTTTTTTTTTTTTTTTTTTTTTTTTTTTTTTTTTTTTTTTTTTTTTTTTTTTTTTTTTTTTTTTTTTTTTTTTTTTTTTTTTTTTTTTTTTTTTTTTTTTTTTTTTTTTTTTTTTTTTTTTTTTTTTTTTTTTTTTTTTTTTTTTTTTTTTTTTTTTTTTTTTTTTTTTTTTTTTTTTTTTTTTTTTTTTTTTTTTTTTTTTTTTTTTTTTTTTTTTTTTTTTTTTTTTTTTTTTTTTTTTTTTTTTTTTTTTTTTTTTTTTTTTTTTTTTTTTTTTTTTTTTTTTTTTTTTTTTTTTTTTTTTTTTTTTTTTTTTTTTTTTTTTTTTTTTTTTTTTTTTTTTTTTTTTTTTTTTTTTTTTTTTTTTTTTTTTTTTTTTTTTTTTTTTTTTTTTTTTTTTTTTTTTTTTTTTTTTTTTTTTTTTTTTTTTTTTTTTTTTTTTTTTTTTTTTTTTTTTTTTTTTTTTTTTTTTTTTTTTTTTTTTTTTTTTTTTTTTTTTTTTTTTTTTTTTTTTTTTTTTTTTTTTTTTTTTTTTTTTTTTTTTTTTTTTTTTTTTTTTTTTTTTTTTTTTTTTTTTTTTTTTTTTTTTTTTTTTTTTTTTTTTTTTTTTTTTTTTTTTTTTTTTTTTTTTTTTTTTTTTTTTTTTTTTTTTTTTTTTTTTTTTTTTTTTTTTTTTTTTTTTTTTTTTTTTTTTTTTTTTTTTTTTTTTTTTTTTTTTTTTTTTTTTTTTTTTTTTTTTTTTTTTTTTTTTTTTTTTTTTTTTTTTTTTTTTTTTTTTTTTTTTTTTTTTTTTTTTTTTTTTTTTTTTTTTTTTTTTTTTTTTTTTTTTTTTTTTTTTTTTTTTTTTTTTTTTTTTTTTTTTTTTTTTTTTTTTTTTTTTTTTTTTTTTTTTTTTTTTTTTTTTTTTTTTTTTTTTTTTTTTTTTTTTTTTTTTTTTTTTTTTTTTTTTTTTTTTTTTTTTTTTTTTTTTTTTTTTTTTTTTTTTTTTTTTTTTTTTTTTTTTTTTTTTTTTTTTTTTTTTTTTTTTTTTTTTTTTTTTTTTTTTTTTTTTTTTTTTTTTTTTTTTTTTTTTTTTTTTTTTTTTTTTTTTTTTTTTTTTTTTTTTTTTTTTTTTTTTTTTTTTTTTTTTTTTTTTTTTTTTTTTTTTTTTTTTTTTTTTTTTTTTTTTTTTTTTTTTTTTTTTTTTTTTTTTTTTTTTTTTTTTTTTTTTTTTTTTTTTTTTTTTTTTTTTTTTTTTTTTTTTTTTTTTTTTTTTTTTTTTTTTTTTTTTTTTTTTTTTTTTTTTTTTTTTTTTTTTTTTTTTTTTTTTTTTTTTTTTTTTTTTTTTTTTTTTTTTTTTTTTTTTTTTTTTTTTTTTTTTTTTTTTTTTTTTTTTTTTTTTTTTTTTTTTTTTTTTTTTTTTTTTTTTTTTTTTTTTTTTTTTTTTTTTTTTTTTTTTTTTTTTTTTTTTTTTTTTTTTTTTTTTTTTTTTTTTTTTTTTTTTTTTTTTTTTTTTTTTTTTTTTTTTTTTTTTTTTTTTTTTTTTTTAAAAAAAAAAAAAAAAAAAAAAAAAAAAAAAAAAAAAAAAAAAAAAAAAAAAAAAAAAAAAAAAAAAAAAAAAAAAAAAAAAAAAAAAAAAAAAAAAAAAAAAAAAAAAAAAAAAAAAAAAAAAAAAAAAAAAAAAAAAAAAAAAAAAAAAAAAAAAAAAAAAAAAAAAAAAAAAAAAAAAAAAAAAAAAAAAAAAAAAAAAAAAAAAAAAAAAAAAAAAAAAAAAAAAAAAAAAAAAAAAAAAAAAAAAAAAAAAAAAAAAAAAAAAAAAAAAAAAAAAAAAAAAAAAAAAAAAAAAAAAAAAAAAAAAAAAAAAAAAAAAAAAAAAAAAAAAAAAAAAAAAAAAAAAAAAAAAAAAAAAAAAAAAAAAAAAAAAAAAAAAAAAAAAAAAAAAAAAAAAAAAAAAAAAAAAAAAAAAAAAAAAAAAAAAAAAAAAAAAAAAAAAAAAAAAAAAAAAAAAAAAAAAAAAAAAAAAAAAAAAAAAAAAAAAAAAAAAAAAAAAAAAAAAAAAAAAAAAAAAAAAAAAAAAAAAAAAAAAAAAAAAAAAAAAAAAAAAAAAAAAAAAAAAAAAAAAAAAAAAAAAAAAAAAAAAAAAAAAAAAAAAAAAAAAAAAAAAAAAAAAAAAAAAAAAAAAAAAAAAAAAAAAAAAAAAAAAAAAAAAAAAAAAAAAAAAAAAAAAAAAAAAAAAAAAAAAAAAAAAAAAAAAAAAAAAAAAAAAAAAAAAAAAAAAAAAAAAAAAAAAAAAAAAAAAAAAAAAAAAAAAAAAAAAAAAAAAAAAAAAAAAAAAAAAAAAAAAAAAAAAAAAAAAAAAAAAAAAAAAAAAAAAAAAAAAAAAAAAAAAAAAAAAAAAAAAAAAAAAAAAAAAAAAAAAAAAAAAAAAAAAAAAAAAAAAAAAAAAAAAAAAAAAAAAAAAAAAAAAAAAAAAAAAAAAAAAAAAAAAAAAAAAAAAAAAAAAAAAAAAAAAAAAAAAAAAAAAAAAAAAAAAAAAAAAAAAAAAAAAAAAAAAAAAAAAAAAAAAAAAAAAAAAAAAAAAAAAAAAAAAAAAAAAAAAAAAAAAAAAAAAAAAAAAAAAAAAAAAAAAAAAAAAAAAAAAAAAAAAAAAAAAAAAAAAAAAAAAAAAAAAAAAAAAAAAAAAAAAAAAAAAAAAAAAAAAAAAAAAAAAAAAAAAAAAAAAAAAAAAAAAAAAAAAAAAAAAAAAAAAAAAAAAAAAAAAAAAAAAAAAAAAAAAAAAAAAAAAAAAAAAAAAAAAAAAAAAAAAAAAAAAAAAAAAAAAAAAAAAAAAAAAAAAAAAAAAAAAAAAAAAAAAAAAAAAAAAAAAAAAAAAAAAAAAAAAAAAAAAAAAAAAAAAAAAAAAAAAAAAAAAAAAAAAAAAAAAAAAAAAAAAAAAAAAAAAAAAAAAAAAAAAAAAAAAAAAAAAAAAAAAAAAAAAAAAAAAAAAAAAAAAAAAAAAAAAAAAAAAAAAAAAAAAAAAAAAAAAAAAAAAAAAAAAAAAAAAAAAAAAAAAAAAAAAAAAAAAAAAAAAAAAAAAAAAAAAAAAAAAAAAAAAAAAAAAAAAAAAAAAAAAAAAAAAAAAAAAAAAAAAAAAAAAAAAAAAAAAAAAAAAAAAAAAAAAAAAAAAAAAAAAAAAAAAAAAAAAAAAAAAAAAAAAAAAAAAAAAAAAAAAAAAAAAAAAAAAAAAAAAAAAAAAAAAAAAAAAAAAAAAAAAAAAAAAAAAAAAAAAAAAAAAAAAAAAAAAAAAAAAAAAAAAAAAAAAAAAAAAAAAAAAAAAAAAAAAAAAAAAAAAAAAAAAAAAAAAAAAAAAAAAAAAAAAAAAAAAAAAAAAAAAAAAAAAAAAAAAAAAAAAAAAAAAAAAAAAAAAAAAAAAAAAAAAAAAAAAAAAAAAAAAAAAAAAAAAAAAAAAAAAAAAAAAAAAAAAAAAAAAAAAAAAAAAAAAAAAAAAAAAAAAAAAAAAAAAAAAAAAAAAAAAAAAAAAAAAAAAAAAAAAAAAAAAAAAAAAAAAAAAAAAAAAAAAAAAAAAAAAAAAAAAAAAATTTGTTAAATGATCTATAGTAAAGGACAACATTGTACAAAAATTTGGGACAATTCGGGTTCATCAAGGTCACAATGAATCATCAAATATGATGCAATACCAAACTTGAGAACCGGAAGTCGTAGAACATGGGACTACCACCATTCAACTCAGGACCATGACCTTTCAAATATTACAAGGTCAAGGTCATAGTACACTTGAAGGTCAAGGTAAAATTTCATCATGACCTGACATTGACCTCAAATTGAAGGTCTTTAAATACTGATCATTTTGCAATTTATAGTAGGTTGATATCTGTTACCTTTGAAAGATATACACAATACTATACTTTTAAATATCTCGTTTAACTTTTGAACAGACGGTCGGACAGTTTGAGCTTAATGTAAAATGTAGAGCTCGTCGAGAGGAACATTTTATACACAGTATGCACAAACTCTTATCGTTTTCTTAATATTAAGCTTGAAATTGCAGCGTAAATTTTGTTTGCACTCAGTGACCTTTGACCTTGGGTCCAAATGAAAGGTCACATAAATTAAATTATGGTGAAGGTCCCAAGTCTCTACTACTTCCGGTCCTCGAAATAAATTTATCAAAATTGTGTATAATTTTTGAAGGAAATAACTCCTATAGGGTTGATAACAAACTAATTGTTTATTTTATTAACATTGCCATCTATTCTTGTAGATGCTCTCATTTTCAATTCAGTTCTATCTCTAACTTTTTGAAAAATGCAAATAAAGAAATTCTTCAGGGATATAACTCTCAAAGGGATGATGAAATCCTATGCAGCCTCATATGGTAATACATATTAATGAGATTTACCTATCGTACAAATAAAGTCATGATATCTTTAAAAACAACGAGGGATCATGTTGAAAAACATAATAAGGAGATAACTCTAAAGGGGATGATGAAATCCTTAACAGGGTCATCTGGTAATACTTCATGATGGGTCTATCGATGGTCCATATTTGGTCTTATAACTCCAATAGAAACGAGGAGGCCATGTCAAAAATGTTGGAAGAAAAAAGAAAAAAAAAAAAAAAACATTAGAAAAACAATAAGGTCTTTCTAACGGGTGGAAAATTAAAAAACAATAAGTCTTTCCCAACGGGTGAAGACCTTAAAAAAAAAAAAAAAAACATTAGAAAACAATAAGGTCTTTCTAACGGTGGAAAGACCTTAAGAAAAACAATAGGTCTTTCTAACGGTGAAACCTTAACTAATATCTCAATTGTTTGTAAAACGATTGAAGGTCTTTCCTGTAAGTGATGTTTTCTAATGTACTTTTTGACCTTTCATTTGATATACGACAAGCATACCTTCTGAAACTTTTCGCTTTTACATAATAACCATTTAATTTTCGAGATCGTAAGTATGATATATGTAATGTAGACTTGATGATATTTCATTTGATATGCGACAACGCTATGTTCTAAGTTTCATTTTGCTAATAACCCATCAACTAATTTTTGGACAGGAATTTGATATTTGAAATGTACAGTTATGACCTTTCATTTGATATACAACAACCTTATCTTAAAAAAATTTATTTGTGCACTCAATGACCCCCAACAATTTTTGGGACGTCAATTTGATATTTGAAATACGCTTATGGACTTTCATTTGATATGCGACAACCTAACCATCAGAAGTTTGAATTTTGCACTAAATGACCCCTTCCACTGGGATGAAAAGGGTTTGAAATTTTAATTTTGAGTGAGCTCTTTAGACGTTCAATTTGATATACACAATGACATTGCAAAGGCCAAAATGATGCAATATCAAATATAATTAGAACTTAAAACTAACAAAGTCAATTAAAGATGAAAATTTCAAATTGATTTTCTTTTTGTTTTCATTGAAAGTCTTTGGTAATCAGTCAAACATATAACCATTAAACTCTTCAATTTCTGAAAATTTCAGATGAAGCTGTTGCTTTCGAAATACATGCCTCCGCTCGCAAAATTTCAAACTGCATTTTCTCTAAAACGACAACAGTATCTCAAATCTGTTAAATGATAAATGATCTGCAGTTAAAGGAGAACATTGTAAAAATTGACATTGACCTCAAATTGAAGGTCTTAAAATACTGATCATTTTGCAATTTATAGTAGGTTGATATCTGTAACCTTTAAAAGATATACACACAATACTATACTTTAAAATTATCTCGTCGTAACTTGTGAACAACGGTCGGACAGTTTGAGCTTAATAAATAAAATGTAGAGCTCGTCGGAGAACATTTATACAGTATGTATGGCAAACTCTTATCGTTTTCTTAATATGGAGCTTGAAATTGCAGCGTACATTTTTACTCAGTGACCTTTGACCTTGGGTGCAAATTAAAGGTCACATGAATTGAAGATTATTGGTGAAGGTCCCAAGTCTCTGACTTCCGGTTCTCGAAATACAATTTTTTAAATTGAGTAAAATTTTTCAGAAATAATTCCTTATAAGGATGATAACAAACTAATTGTTTATGTTTATTAACATTGCCATCTGTTCTTGTAGATGCTGCATTTTCAATTTGATTCTATCTCTAATACTTTTTAAGAAAATGCAAATAAAAGTTGCTTCAAGGATATAACTCTCAAGGGATGATGAAATCCTACGCAGCCTCATATGGTAATACATCATGATGAGATCTACTATTGTTCAAATAAGGTCATGATATCTTTAAAAACAACGAGGGTGCCATGTTGATAAAACCCAATAAAGGAGATACTTCAAAGGGATGATGAAATCCAACAGGGTCATCTGGTAATACTTCATAGATGTCTATCGATGGTCCATATTTGGTCTTGATAACTCAATAGAAACGAGGGAGGGCATGTCAAAAAATGTTGGAAGAAAAAAAGAAAAACTAGTATCTCAATTGTTTGTAAAACAATTGAAAGGTCTTCCTAAAAGTGATGTTTTGTAATGTACTCTTTAAGACCTTTCATTTGATATACGACAACATACCTTTTGAAAATTTCACTTTTACATAATATCCCTACATTTTGAAATCGAGTATGATATATTAATAGACTTGATGATCTTTCATATGATATGCGACAACACCATGTTCTAGAAAGTTTGATTTTATAATAACCCCATCCACCTCATTTTGGAGGACAGGAATTTGATATTTGAAATGTACACATTATGACCTTTCATTTGATATACAACAACCTTACCTTAGAAGACAATTTATTTTCTGCACTCAATGACCACCCATTTTTGGGGACGTCAATTTGATATTTGAAATGTACTCTTTATGGACTTTCATTTGATATGCGACAACCTAACCATCTGAAAGTTTAATTTTGCACTAAATGACCCCTTCACACTGGGATGAAAGGGTTTGAAATTTTCATTTTGAGTAGAGCTCATTAAGACCTTCAATTTGATATACATAACTGCATTTGGCAAAGTGCAAAATTGATGCAATATCAATTATATAAATAGAACTTATGAAACTTACAAAGTCATTGTAAAGATGAAAATTTCAAATTGATTTTTTTTGGTTTTCATTGAAAGTTTTTAATTAATCAAACCTATAACCATGTTTAAGTCTTCAATTTCTGAAAATGTCAGGTGGAAAGCTTGTTGATTCAAAATACATGCCTCCGCTCAAAATTTAAACTCATTATCTCTAAAACGACAATAGATATTCAAATTTATTAAATGATAAATGATTTGCAGTTGAAGGACAATATTGTGACAAAAATTTGGGACAATTCAAAGTTCATCAAGGTCACAATGAATCATCAAATATATGATGCAATACCAATTGAGAACCGAAATCGTAGAGACATGGGACTACCACCGTTAACTCAGGACCATTGACCTTTCAAATATTACAGGTCAAGGTCATAGTACTTCGAAGGTCAAGGTAAAATTTCATCATGACCTGACTGACCTCAAATTGAAGGTCTTAAACTACTGATAATTTTGCAGTTTATAGTAGGATATCTTAACCTTTAAAAGATATACACAATACTATACTTTTAAATATCTCGTTGTAACTTTTGAACAGACGTCGGACAAATTTGAGCTTTATGTATAAAATGTAGAGCTCGTCGGAGGAATTTTATACACAGTATACACAAACTCTTATCGTTTTCTTAATATAGCTTGAAATTGCAGCGTAATTTTTTTTACTCAGTGACCTTTGACTTGGGTGCAAATTAAGGTCACATGAATTAAAGATTATTGGTGAAGGTCTCAAGTCTTGACTTCCGGTTCTCGAAATACAATTTTCAAAAATTGTGTATAATTTTAAAGGAAATAACTCTATAAGGGTTGATAACAGACTAATTGTTTATTTATTGCATATCTTTGGTCTTCAATTATTCAATACTTTTAAGAAAATGCAAATAAAAATTGCTTCAAGGATATAACTCTCAAAGGGATGATGAAATCCTACGCAGCCTCATATGGTAGTACATAATGATGAGATCTACCTATTGTTCAAATAAGATCATGTATCTTTAAAACAACGAGGGGGCATGTTGAAAAAACCATAAAGGGAGATAATTTCTAAAGACGATGATGAAATCCTACACAGCCTTCGAATTCATAAGGTCACATGTCCAATTTGGTTAATAGAACAGGGCAACAAAAAAAAAAAAAAAAACAGGAAACCATACTAAATTTTAAAATTAAGGTTTAATATTTGGGTTTTAATTTCATTATTAATTTAATTTTTTAAATACATTAATTTTAAGATTATTTTACTTTGAAGATTAATTTTTAAAATTTTAATTTTGAAAACATACCATTTAGAAATTGTTTAAAATTCAATACCTTTTTTCCAAATTACTTTGACTTTTTTACCAAAATTTGGGAATAATTATATTTTGTGATTTCAATTTAATTTGGGAAATAAATTTAATTTGATAAAAATTTTAAAATTAAATTATTTTATGTTAACCCTTTTTTTACCTTTTAAAATAAATAAGAAATCTAAAAAACTTAGGTAAATAAAATTAAATCAATATTTTTTCAATAATTGATTTTAAAAAAACAGAATTTAAAAAGAAATTTGTGAAAATTTAAGGGCCCTAAAAATGATCTTAAAGGCATTTATTAAATGAAAGAATAAATTTTAAAAAAAAAAAAAAAAAATTTGGAAAAAAAAAAAAAAAATAAAAAAAGGTTTAACGGGGAAAAAAAAAAAAACCCAAAAAAAAAAAAAAAATTAATTAAAAACTTAAAAAAATTAATTAAATTTTAAATTTAAGTTTCTTAAAGTTCCAAATATTTTTTTTGTTCGAAAAATTTCTTTTTAAATGCCCCTTAAAATTATGATATTAAAACTTATTTTTTATATAAAATTTCAGAATTTTTTATCCCTACTTTTTTGGGCAAATTGAATTTAAATATTAATTATTGTAAAAATTTTAAAAATTTTGTTTAAAAATTTCCCTTTTTAAAAATTTTGTTTAATTGATGTTTTTTAATTTCATAAAATTTTTCTTAAAAATTTGAATAAAATTTGGAATTTAATTTAGAATCCCTCATTGAAAAAAATTCTTTAAAAAATAAATTTAAAAAAGCGAAAAAATTAAAGGAAATTTTAAATTTTTTTTTAAGAAATTAAATAATTATTAATTCATTTGGTTTCATGAAAGGCTTTAAAAATTTAAAAAAAAAAAAACAAGAACAAAGTTTAAGTGAAAAACATTAAATTTTACCAATTAAGGTCTTTAATATTTCTTATGTATTGATTTATTAAAATAAAAATACTAACTTTTTACCTTACTTAAAAGTCGAAGTTTGATTAATAATAAATTAGGCCAGGTTAACACTTAAAAATCTATTTCTAAGATTGAAAGAGTATTTTTCATTGACCTTTATTTCAAATTAATAAAATTAAATTTTAATCCCCTCCATTTTCCCAATATTTTAAATTTAAATTTAGGAAATTCTTAATAAACAACAATTTTAGTTTATTTTACCTTGTAAGGTTTAATTTATTTTAATTTTAAAAAAATAAAAATTTCAATTTCCAAGGGGAAAATCCATCAATTAATAATATATGAACTACAGTCAATAACATGAATTTAAAAAAGGGTGTTTTAAAATAAAGAACTTAAGGAAAATTTAAATTTGGAATTTGAATTTCCTTTCCTTTGGATTAAATAAACAAGGGGGAAAAAAAGAAAAAGAAAAATCTATTTTAAAACAATTGAAGTTTAAAATTTTGTATCAAGATTTCATTATATACAATATTTGAAAATTTAAACCCCACCTCATTTAAACAAGGATTTAATTAATAGTCTTTTATAGGAAACCACGAATTATTTTTAAAACCCCTCTTTTAACAGATTGATATTGAATTAAATACCTTATTTAAAATTATTGGTTTATTTGACAAACCCCCCATTTTGGGGTAATTATTTTACTTTTATGTTCAAATCGTTTGAAGTTTAATTTGCCAATCCCCCCTGGTGAAATTTTTCATTTAGTAAATTAAATTAATTGATTCAATCAATTTCAATAAATTAATATAATTTAAAAAATTATAAATAAAATATTGTTTTGTTTTCATTGATTTTTATTTCAAAATTTTTATCAATTTTAAAATTAATAAATTCTTTGGGAAATCGTATAAATAACCCTTTAAAAAAAATCTTAAAGAAAAATTTCAATTTTAAAAAAGAATTTGGAAACAATTTAAAGGGAATTCAAATTAATCAACCATTAACAAAGAAAATTTAAGCCAATTGTTTTCATAAAGGCATTTTAAAAAGAAAAAAAACTAAAACAAAATTCTAATAAGATAAAAGTTTTAATGAATTAATTAAAATATAAAAATTTTAAAATAAATCTTCTTTAAAATTTGAATTTTAAGCTTTAAATTTCAAAAATTAATTCCAAACTTATCCATCCAAAATTTTCGGTTTTTATTAATTGATTTAAATTTTCCATTAAATTATTGGTAATAAATAATTGGGAATTAATTTTAATTTTTAATTTAAAAAATTTAATTAAAGATAATTTATTTTACAGCCCAATTTTTGTTTATAAAACTTTTAAATCATTTAATGCAAAATTTAAAAAAAAACCCCTCAGGATAAATTAAATTTTATAAATTGTATTTAAAAAGAGGATTAAACCAAAAAGATTTAAAAAATTGAAACCAAAAGTAAAAAATTATGATTTTTCTTGATATTTGAAGGCATAAAATTTTTAAAAAAAAAAGGGCTTAAAAATTAAGAAAAAAAAAAGTTTTAAAAAAAGTATCTAATTTTTAAAAAAGTTTAAAATTTTTTAAAACCTTGCTTTTATAACAATTGAATTAATTTAATTAATTAAGAACAGAAAGGTTATTATAACCCTTCCTTTTAAACAAATTTAAATATTTGAATTAAAAACCTTTCAATTATTTTGACTAACCCCTTTTAAATTTTAAATTTTTTTATAAACAATTTTTAATTTATTTTGAATTACTTTTTAAAAAATTAATTAAATTTTTGATTAAACCCCTTCTTTAATAAAATTAAAAATTTTAAGTATTAACTTTGAATTAAAGCCAATTAAATTTTGATTTTTTTAATTTTTAAATTTCAAATTAAATTAATTAATTTTGGGTTTTCATTTTTTTTTAAAATAACCTTAATTTAAATTTCAAAAATTATTTTAAATCAAAAAAACCCTTAAAGGCAATTTAAAAAATTGAATCAATTTAAATAAAATATAAAAATATAAAATTAAACAAGCTAAAAATAAAAATTAGGATAAAATAACAGGTGAAATTTAAAAAAAAAAAAAAAAAAAAAAAAAAAAAAAAAAAAAAAAAAAAAAAAAAAAAAAAAAAAAAAAAAAAAAAAAAAAAACCCCCCCCCCCCCCCCCCCCCCCCCCCCCCCCCCCCCCCCCCCCCCCCCCCTCTAAAATGACAATAGATATCTCAAATCTGTTAAAGTTTGATCTATAGTAAAGGACAACATTGTACAAAAAAATTTGGGACAATTCCGAGGTTCATCAAGGTCACAATGAATCATCAAATATTGATGCAATACCAAACTTGAGAACCGGAAGTCGTAGGAACATGGGACTACCACCATTCAACTCAGGACCATATTGACCTTTTATTACAGGTCAAGGTCATAGTTTTGAAGGTCAAGGTAAAATTTCATCATGACCTGACATTGACCTCAAATTGAAGGTCTTTAAATACTGATCATTTTAATTTATAGTAGGTTGATATCTGTTACCTTTGAAAGATATACACACAATACTATACTTTTAAGAATTATTCGTTTTAACTTTTGAACAGACGGTCGGACAGTTTTGAGCTTAATGTTAAATGTAGAGCTCGTCAGGAGGAAATTTTATACACAGTATGTATGCAGCAAACTCTTATCGTTTTCTTAATATGTAAGCTTGAAATTGCAGCGTAAATTTTGTTTGCACTCAGTGACCTTTGACCTTGGGTCCAAATGAAAGGTCACATAAATTAAGATTACTGGTGAAGGTCCCAAGTCTCTACTTTCCGGTCCTCGAAATAAATTTATCAAAAATTGTTATAATTTTGAAGGAAATAACTCCTTATAAGGGTTGATAACAAACTAATTGTTTTGTTTTTAACATTGCCATCTATTCTTGTAGATGCCTATTTTCAATTCAGTTCTATCTCTTACACTTTTTAAGAAAATGCAAATAAAGAAATTCCTTCAAGGGGATATAACTCTCAAAGGGATGATGAAATCCTATGCAGCCTCAATGGTAATACATATTAATGGATTTACCTATCGTACAAATAAAGTCATGATATCTTTAAAAACAACGGGATCATGTTGAAAAAACATAATAAAAGGAGATAACTCCTAAAGGGGATGATGAAATCCTTAACAGGGTCATCTGGTAATACTTCATGATGAGGTCTATCGATGGTCCATATTTGGTCTTCCTCCAATAGAAACGGGAGGCCATGTCAAAAAATGTTGGGAAAAAAAAAAAAAAAAAAAAAAAAAAAAAAACATTAGAAAAACAATAAGGTCTTTCCTAACAGTGGAAAGATTAATTGAAAAAACAATAAGGTCTTTCCCAACGGGTGGACCTTAAAAAAAAAAAAAAAAAAAACATTAGAAAACAATAAGGTCTTTCCTAACGGGTGGAAAGACCAATTAAAAAACAATAATCTTTCCTAAAGGGTGGAAAACCTTAACAATATCTCAATTGTTTGTAAAACGATTGAAAGGTCTTTCCTTAAAAGTGATGTTTTCCTAATGTACTTTTACGACCTTTCATTTGATATACGACAAATACCTTCTGAAACTTTTCCTTTTACATAATGACCCCACCTTTAATTTTCGAGATCGTAAGTATGATATATGTAATGTAGACTTGATGATATTTCATTTGATATGCGACAACGCTATGTTCTAGAAAGTTTCATTTTGCATAATAACCCCATCCAACTAATTTTTGAAGGACAGGAATTTGATATTTGAAATGTACGTTATGACCTTTCATTTGATATACAACAACCTTATCTTAAAGAAAATTTATTTGTGCACTCAATGACCCCACCAACCAATTTTTGGGGACGTCAATTTGATATTTGAAATGTACGCTTTATGGACTTTCATTTGATATGCGACAACCTAACCATCTGAAAGTTTGAATTTTTGCACTAAATGAACCCCCCACTGGGATGAAAAGGGTTTGAAATTTTAATTTTTGGTAGAGCTCGTTTAGACGTTCAATTTGATATACACAATGACTGCATTTAGCAAAGAGCCAAAAATGATGCAATATCAAATATATAATTAGAACTTATGAAACTAACAAAGTCAATGTAAAGATGAAAATTTCAAATTGATTTTCTTTTTAGTTTTTCATTGAAAGTCTTTGGTAATCAGTCAAACATATAACCATTTAAACTCTTCAATTTCTGAAAATTTCAGATGGAAGCTGTTGCTTATTCAAATACATGCCTCCGCTCAAAAATTTCAAACTGCATTTTCTCTAAAACGACAACAGATATCTCAAATCTGTTAAATGATAAATGATCTGCAGTTAAAGGAGAACATTTGAAAATTGACAATCAAATTGAAGGTCTTAAAATACTGATCATTTTGCAATTTATAGTAGGTTGATATCTGTAACCTTTAAAAGATATACACACAATACTATACTTTTAAAATTATCTCGTCGTAACTTTGAACAAACGGTCGGACAGTTTTGAGCTTAATAAATAAAATGTAGAGCTCGTCGAGGAACATTTTATACACAGTTGTATGTAGCAAACTCTTATCGTTTTCTTTATGGAAGCAAATTGCAGCGTACATTTTTTGCACTCAGTGACCTTTGACCTTGGGTGCAAATTAAAGGTCACATGAATTGAAGATTATTGGTGAAGGTCCCAAGTCTCTGACTTCCGGTTCTCGAAATACAATTTTTTTAAATTGAGTAAAATTTTTCAAGGAAATAATTCCTTATAAGGATAGATAACAAACTAATTGTTTATGTTTATTAACATTGCCATCTGTTCTTGTAGATGCTGCCATTTCAATTTGATTCTATCTCTAATACTTTTTAAGAAAAATGCAAATAAAAGAAATTGCTTCAAGGGGATATAACTCTCAAAGGGGATGATGAAATCCTACGCAGCCTCATATGGTAATACATCATGTGAGATCTACGTATTGTTCAAATAAGGTCATGATATCTTTAAAAACAACGAGGGGTGCCATGTTGATAAAACCCAATAAAGGAGATCACTTCTAAAGGGATGATGAAATCCTTAACAGGGTCATCTGGTAATACTTCATGATGATGTCTATCGATGGTCCATATTTGGTTTGATAACTCCAATAGAAACGAGGGGGGCATGTCAAAAAAATGTTGGAAGAAAAAAAGAAAAACTAGTATCTCAATTGTTTTGTAAAACAATTGAAAGGTCTTCCTGTAAAAGTGATGTTTTGTAATGTACTCTTTAAGACCTTTCATTTGATATACGACAAGCATACCTTTGAAAATGTTCACTTTTTTTAATGACCCCATCCACCTACATTTTGAAATCAAAGGTTATATATTAATGTAGACTTGATGATCTTTCATATGATATGCGACAACACCATGTTCTAGAAAGTTTGATTTTGCATAAACCCCATCCACCTCATTTTTGGAGGACAGGAATTTGATATTTGAAATGTACACATTATGACCTTTCATTTGATATACAACAACCTTACCTTAGAAGACAATTTATTTTCTGCCTCAATGACCCACCAACCCATTTTTGGGACGTCAATTTGATATTTGAAATGTACTCTTTATGGACTTTCATTTGATATGCGACAACCTAACCATCTGAGAAGTTTTAATTTTTGGCACTAAATGACCCACCCTTCCACTGGGATGAAAAGGGTTTGAAATTTTCATTTTAGTGAGCTCATTAAGACCTTCAATTTGATATACATAATGACTGCATTTGGCAAAGTGCCAAAATTGATGCAATATCAATTATATAAATAGAACTTATGAAACTTACAAAGTCATTGTAAAGATGAAAATTTCAAATTGATTTTTTTTTTGAGTTTTTCATTGAAAGTTTTGGTAATTAATCAAACCTATAACCATGTTTAAGTCTTCAATTTCTGAAAATGTCAGGTGGAAAGCTGCTGTTGATTCAAAATACATGCCTCCGCTCGCAAAATTTTAAAACATTATCTCTAAAACGACAATAGATATTTCAAATTTATTAAATGATAAATGATTTGCAGTTGAAGGACAATATTGAACAAAATTTGGGACAATTCAAAGTTCATCAAGGTCACAATGAATCATCAAATATATGATGCAATACCAATCTTGAGAACCGAAATCGTAGAGACATGGGACTACCACCGTTTAACTCAGGACCATATTGACCCAAATATTACAAGGTCAAGGTCATAGTACACTTCGAAGGTCAAGGTAAAATTTCATCATGACCTGTTGACCTCAAATTGAAGGTCTTAAACTACTGATAATTTTGCAGTTTATAGTAGGTTGATATCTATAACCTTTAAAAGATATACACAATACTATACTTTTAAAATTATCTCGTTGTAACTTTTGAACAGACGGTCGGACAAATTTGAGCTTTATGTATAAAATGTAGAGCTCGTCGAGAGGAACATTTTATACACAGTATGTACGCACAAACTCTTATCGTTTTCTTAATATTACAAATTGCAGCGTAATTTTCTTTTGCACTCAGTGACCTTTGACTTTGGTGCAAATTAAAGGTCACATGAATTAAAGATTATTGGTGAAGGTCTCAAGTCTTTACGACTTCCGGTTCTCAAAATACAATTTTCAAAATTGTGTATAATTTTAAAGGAAATAACTCCTTATAAGGGTTGATAACAGACTAATTGTTTATGTTTATTGACCCATCAGTTTTTGTAAAGCTGCCATTTTCAATTCGATTCAATCTCTAATACTTTTTAAGAAAATGCAAATAAAAAAAGCTTCAAGGGATATAACTCTCAAGGGGATGATGAAATCCTACCAGCCTCATATGGTAGTACATAATGATGAGATCTACCTATTGTTCAAATAAGATCATGGTATCTTTAAAAACAACGAGGGGGCATGTTGAAAAAACCCAATAAAGGGAATAATTTCTAAAGACGATGAAAATTAAGTCTTGGTAAACCTTGTAATTTGGCCAATTTGGTTTATAATCCAATGAAACAAATGTCAAAAAAATTTGGAAAAAAAAGAAAAAAAAAAAAAAAACATTAAAAAAACAGTTTCAATTTTTTAAAAAATTAAAAGGTTTCCGTAAAATGAGTTTTGTAATTTCTTTAAACCTTTCATTTGATAAGAAAGCTATTCTGAATTTTTTTTTTTAATGAATCCGTACTTTTTGAAGAAAAAATATTTAATTAATTATTCTTTAATTTGGACAAGAGTTCGAAAGTTTGATTTTGAAATAACCCCTCCACCCATTTTAACAAATTTGAAAAAAACCATCCTTTCTTTATATAAACAATTCCAGGAAATTTTTTTCTGACCTGACCCCCCATTTTGGGGACTAATTTGATATTTGAAAGTAGCTTTATACTTTCTTTGAATAAATAAATTGAAATTTTTTTAAAAAACCCTTTGGAAAAAAAGGTTTAAATTTTCATTTTTGGTAGAGCTCTTAAATTCAATTTTATTCAAATACTTTAAAGGAAAATGATTAAAAATTGTTAAAAGAATTATAAACTTCAAAGAATGAAAATCAAAATTTCAAATTATTTTTGGTTTTTCATTAATGTTTTTATTTGGTCAAATAATCCATGAAATCTTAACGAAAATTTCAGGTGGACCTTTTTAAGAAATCAGGTAAAAAATTTAAAGGTTATCTTAAAACCAATAGTATCTCAAATTGTTTGATAAATCATTGAGGAAGGGCCATTGTTAAAAAAAATTGGGAAAAAAGAAAAAAAACATAAAAATAAGCTCCAAACTTGAAACCAATTGAACATGGGCTCCCCACGTGGAAGACTTTAAAAAAAGGAAAAACATTTGAACAATAAAATTTCTAGTGAAGACCTAAAAAGGTCTTAAAAATTGACTTTTTTCAGTTTTAAGATTGAATTTTCCTTTAAAAGATTCCCTATTACTTTTAAAATTTCCTTGTAACAACAACTCGGAATTTTTGGGCTTTTTATAAAATTAATTCGAGAGAAAATTTTATATAATTAAACATTTTTCAATTGTAAGCGAAAGCAGGTAAATTTTTTTGCACTATACCCCTTTTCAAATTGGACAGAATTGATTATTTGAATGAAGTTTATGACTTCCTTTGAAAAAATTTTTAAAATTTTATTTTTTAAAAAAACCAAATTGAAACCAATTTTTATTTTAAATTTGCCATCTTTCTTTAATGCGCCATACACATAACCATGTTGAACTCTTCAATTTCTGAAAATTTCAGGCGGAAAGTTGTTGATGATTCAGAAATACATGCCTCCGCTCGCAAAATTTTAAACTGCATTATCTCTAAAACGACAATAGATATCTCAAATCAGTTAAATGATAAATGATCTGCAGTTAAAGAGCAACATTGTAGAAAAAATCTGGGACAATTTCAAAGTACATCAAGGACACAATGAATCATCAAATATATGATGCAATACTAAACTTGAGAACCGGAAGTCGTAGAGACATGGGACTACCACCATTCAACTCAGGACAACTTGACCTTTCAAGTATCAAAGGTCAAGTTCATAGTACACTTTGAAGGTCAAGGTAAAATTTCATCATGACCTGACATTGACCTCAAATTGAAGGTCTTTAAATACTGATCATCTTTGCAATTTACAGTAGGTTGATATCTGTTACCTTTAAAAAGATATACACACAATACTATACTTTTAAGAATTATCTCGTCGTAACTTGTGAACAGACGGTCGGACAGTTTTGAGCTTAATAAATAAAATGTAGAGTTCGTCGAGAGGAACATTTTATACACAGTATGTATGCAGCAAACTCTTATCGTTTTTTAATATGTAAGGTTGAAATTGCAGCGTAAATTTTTTTGCACTCCGTGACCTTTGACCTTGGGTGCAAATTAAAGGTCACATGAATTAAAGATTATTGGTGAATGTCCCAAGTTTCTACGACTTCCGGTTCTCGAAATAGAATTTTGAAAAAAATTGTGTATAATTTTTACAGGGAAATAACTCCTTATAAGGGTTAATAACAAACTAATTGTTCATGTTTATTAACATTGCCATCTGTTCTTGTACATGCTGCCATTTTCAATTCGATTCTATCTCTAATACTTTTTAAGAAAAATGCAAATAAAAGAAATTGCTTCAAGGGGATATAACTCTCAAAGGGGATGATGCAATCCTACGCAGCCTCATATGGTAATACATAATGATGAGATCTATCTATTGTTTAAATAAGGTCCTGATATCTTTAAAAACAACGAGGGGGCGATGTCGAAAAAACCAATAAAGGGACATAACTTCTAAAGGGGATGATGAAATCCTACACAGCCTCATCTGGTAATACTTCATGATGAGGTCTATCGATGGTCCATATTTGGTCTTGATAACTCCAATAGAAACGAGGGGAGACCATGTCAAAAAAATGTTGGAAGAAAAAAAGAAAAAAAAAGAAAAAAACATTAGAAAAAAACAATAAGGTCTTTCCTAACGGAGTGGAAAGACCTTAACAACAAGGTCTTTCCCAACGGAGTGGAAAGACCTTAAAAACTGATTAGAAAACTAGTATCTCAATTGTTTGTAAAACAATTGAAAGGTCTTCCTGTAAAAGTGATGTTTTGTAATGTACTCTTTAAGACCTTTCATTTGATATACGACAAGCATACCTCCTGAAAATTTTCACTTTTTACACTTAATGACCCCATCCGCCTACATTTTGATATCGGAAGTATGATATATGTAATGTAGATTTGATGATCTTTCATATGATATGCGACAACGCCATGTTCTAAAAATTTGATTTTGCACTTAATAACCCCATCCACCTCATTTTTGGAGGACAGGAATTTGATATTTGAAATGTACACTTTATTACCTTTCATTTGATATACAACAACCTTACCTTAGAAGATAATTTATTTTCTGCACTCAATGACCCCACCCAACCCATTTTTTGGGGACGTCATGTTGATATTTGAAATGTACGCTTTAGGGACTTTCATTTGATATGCGACAACCTAACCATCTGAGAAGTTTTAATTTTTTGCACTTAATGACCCCACCCTTCCCACTGGGATGAAAAGGGGGTTTGAAATTTTCATTTTTGAGTAGAGGTAATTAAGACCTTCAATTTGATATGCATAATGACTGCATTTGGCAAAGTGCCAAAAATGATGCAATATCAATTGTATAAATAGAACTTATGAAACTTACAAAGTCAATGCAAAACATGAAAATTTCAAATTGATGTTTTGGGGTTTTTTTTCGTTGAATATTTTTGGTATTTGGTCAAACATATAACCATGTTAAACTCTTCTATTTCTGATAATTTCAGTTGGTTACCCGTTGTTGATTCAGAAATACATGCCGCCGCTCGCAAAATTTCAAAGTGCATTATCTCTAAAACGACAACAGATATCTCAAATCTGTTAAAAGTAAAATGATCTACAGCAAAGGGACAACATTTTAGAAAAACAATTGGGACAATGCGGAAGTTCATCAAGGTCACAATGAATCATCAAATATATGATGCAATACCAATCTTGAGAACCGGAAGTCGTAGAGACATGGGACTACCACCATTCAGCTCAGGACCACTTGACCTTTCAAATATCACAAGGTCAAGGTCATAGTACACTTTGAAGGTCAAGGTAAAATTTCGTTATGACCTGACATTGACCTCAAATTGAAGGTCTTAAAATACTGTTCATCTTTGCAATTAATAGTAGGTTGATATCTGTTACTTTTAAAAAGATATACACACAATACTATACTTTTAAGAATTATCTCGTTGCAACTTTTGAACAGATGGTCGGACAGTTTTGAGCTTAATGTATAAAATGTAGAGCTCGTCGAGAGGAACATTTTATACGCAGTATGTATGCAGCAAACTCTTATCGTTTTCTTAATATGTAAGCTTGAAATTGCAGCGGAAATTTTTTTTGCACTCAGTGACCTTTGACCTTGGGTGCAAATTAAAGGTCACATGAATTAGAAATTATTGGTGAAGGTCCCAAGTCTCTACGACTTCCGGTTCTCGAAATAGAATTTTTCAAAAATTGTGTATAATTTTTCAAGGGTAACAACTCCTTATAAGGGTTGATATCAAAATAATTGTTTTTGTTTATTAAAATTGCAATCTGTTCCTGTACATGCTGCCGTTTTCAAATCGATTCTATCTCTAATAATTTTTAAGAAAACTGCAAATAAAAGAAATTGCTTGAAGGGGATGCAACTCTCAAAGGAGTTGATGAAATCCTACGCAGCCTCATATGGTAATACATCATGATGAGATCTACCTATAGTACAAATAAAGTCATGATATCTTTAAAAACAACCAGGGGGGGCCATGTTGAAAAAACCCAATAAAAGGGAGATAACTTCTAAAGGGGATGATGAAATCCTTAACAGGGTCATCTGGTAATACTTCATGATGAGGTCTATCGGTGGTTCAAATTTGGTCTTGATAACTTTAATAGAAACGAGGGGAGGGCATGTCAAAAAAATGTTGGAAGAAAAAAAAGAAAAAAAAAAACATTAGAAAAACAATAAGGTCTTTCCTAACGGGTGGAAAGACCTTAACAATAAGGTCTTTCTAACGGAGTGGAAAGACCTTAAAAAAAAACTAGTATCTCAATTGTTTGTAAAACAATTGAAAGGTCTTCCTGTAAAAGTGATGTTTTGTAATGTACTCTTTAAGGCCTTTCATTTGATACACGACAAGCATACCTTTTGAAAATTTTCACTTTTACACTTAATGACCCCATCCACCTACATTTTCATATCTAAAGTATGATATATGTAATGTAGACTTGATGATCTTTCATATGATATGCGACAACGCCATGTTCTAGAAAGTTTGATTTTGCACTTGATAACCCCATCCACCTCTTTTTGGAGGACAGGAATTTAATATTTGAAATGTACACATTATGACCTTTCATTTGATATACAACAACCTTACCTTAGAAGACAATTTATTTTCTGCACTCAATGACCCCACCCAACCCATTTTTTCGGGACGTCAATTTGATATTTGAAACGTACTCTTTATGGACTTTCATTTGATATGCGACAACCTAACCATCTGAGAAGTTTGAATTTTGTGCACTAAATGACCCCACCCTTCCCACTGGGATGAAAAAGGGGTTTGAAATTTTCATTTTTGAATAGAGCTCATTAAGACCTTCAATTTGATATACATAATGACTGCATTTGGCAAAGTGTCAAAAATGGTGCAATATCAATTATATAAATAGAAGTCATGAAACTTACAAAGTAAATGTAAAAGATGAAAATTTTTTTTTTTCAGTTTTTCATTGAAAGTTTTGGTAATTAGTCAAACATATAACCATGTTTAAGTCTTCAATTTCTGAAAATTTCAGGTGGAAAGCTGCTGTTGATTCAGAAATACATGCCTCCGCTCGCAAAATTTCATACTACATTATCTCTGAAACGACAATAGATATTTGAAATCTGTTAAAAGATAAATGATCTGCACTTAAAGGACAACATTGTAGACAAAAATTTGGGACAATTCCAAAGTTCATCAAGGGCACAATGAATCATCAAATATATGATGCAATACCAAACTTGAGAACCGGAAGTCGTAGAGACATGGGACTACCACCATTCAACTCAGGACCACTTGACCTTTCAAATGTCAAAGGTCAAGGTTATAGTACACTTTGAAGGTCAAGATAAAATTTCATCATGACCTGACCTTGACCTCAAATTGAAAGTCTTAAAATACTGATCGTTTTGCAGTTTATAGTAGGTTGATACCTGTTACCTTTTAAAAGATATGCACACAAAACTATACTTTAAAGAATTATCTCGTCGTAACTTTTGAACAGACGGTTGGACATTTTTGAGCGTAATGTATAAAATATAGAGCTCGTCGAGAGGAACATTTTATACACAGTATGTATGCAGCAAACTCTTATCGTTTTCTTAATATGTAAGCTTGAAATTGCAGCGTAATTTTTTTTTTGCACTCAGTGACCTTTGACCTTGGGTGCAAGTTAAAGGTCAAGTAAATTAAAGATTATTGGTGAAGGTCCCAAGTTTCTACGACTTCCGGTTCTCGAAATAGAATTTTTAAAAAATTGTGTATAATTGTTAAAGAGAAATAAATCCTTATAAGGGTTGATAACAAAATAATTGTTTATGTTTATTAACATTGCCCTCTATTCTTGTTCATGTTGCCGTTTTCAAATCGATTGTATCTCTAATAGTTTTGAAATAAAATGCAAATAAAAGAAATTGCTTCAAGGGGACATAACTGTCAAAAAGGATGATGAAATCTTTTGCAGCCTCATTTGGTAATACATCATGATGAGATCTACCTTTTGTCTATATAAGGTTATGATATCTTCAAAAACAACGAGGGGGGCCATGTCGAAAAAACGTAAAAAGGAGATAACTTCTAAAGGGATGATGAAATCCTACACAGCCTCATCTGGTAATACATCATGATGAGGTCTACTGATGGTCCATATTTGGTCTTGATAACTCCAATAGAAACGAGGGAGGGCATGTCAAAAAATGTAGGAAGAAAAAAAGAAAAACTAGTATCTCAATTGTTTGTAAAACAATTGAAAGGTCTTCCTGTAAAAGTGATGTTTTGTAATGTACTCTTTAAGACCTTTCATTTGATACACGACAAGCATACCTTTTGAAAATTTTCACTTTTTACACTTAATGACCCCATCCACCTACATTTTGATATCGGAAGTATGATATATGTAATGTAGACTTGATGATTTTTCATATGATATGCGACAACGCCATGTTCTAGAAAGTTTGATTTTTGCACTTAATAACCCCATCCACCTCATTTTTGGAGGACAGGAATTTGATATTTGAAATGTACACATTATGACCTTTCATTTGATATACAACAACCTTACCTTAGAAGACAATTTATTTTCTGCACTCAATGACCCCACCCAACCCATTTTTTGGGGACGTCAATTTGATATTTGAAACGTACTCTTTATGTACTTTCATTTGATATGCGACAACCTAACCATCTGAGAAGTTTGAATTTTTTGCACTAAATGACCCCACCCTTCCCACTGGGATGAAAATGGGGTTTGAAACTTTCATTTTTGAGTAGAGCTCATTATGACCTTCAATTTGATATACATAATGACTGCATTTGGCAAAGTGTCAAAAATGGTGCAATATCAATTATATAAATAGAACTTATGAAACTTACAAAGTCAATGTAAAGATGAAAATTTAAAATTGATTTTTTTTTTTGGAGTTTTCATTGAAAGTTTTTGGTAATTAGTCAAACATATAACCATGTTTAAGTCTTCAATTTCTGAAAATTTCAGGTGAGAAGCTGCTGTTGATTCAGAAATACATGCCTCCGCTCGCAAAATTTCAAACTACATTATCTCTAAAACGACAATAGATATTTCAAATCTGTTAAATGATAAATGATCTGCAGTTAAAGGGCAACATTGTAGACAAAAATTTGGGACAATTCCAAAGTTCATCAAGGTCACAATGAATCATCAAATATATGATGCAATACCAAACTTGAGAACCGGAAGTCGTAGAGACATGGGACTACCACCGTTCAACTCAGAACCATATTGGCCTTTCACATATTACAAGGTCAAGGTCATAGTACACTTTGAAGGTCAAGGTAAAATTTCATCATGACCTGACATTGACCTCAAATTGAAGGCCTTAAACTACTGATAATTTTTGCAATTTATAGTAGGTTGATATCTGTTACCTTTAAAAAGATATGCCCACAATACTATACTTTTAAGAATTATCTCGTTGTAATTTTGAACAGACGGTCGGACAGATTTGACCTTAATGTATAAAATGTAGAGCTCGTCGAGAGGAACATTTTATACACAGTATGTACGCAGCAAACTCTTATCGTTTTCTTAATATGTAAGCTTGAAATTGCAGCGTAATTTTTTTTTGCACTCAGTGACCTTTGACTTTGGGTGCAAATTAAAGGTCACATGAATTAAAGATTATTGGTGAAGGTCTCAAGTCTCTACGACTTCCGGTTCTCGAAATAGAATTTTTCAAAAATTGTGTATAATTTTTAAAGGGAAATAACTCCTTATAAGGGTTGATAACAGACTAATTGTTTATGTTTATTAACACTGCCATCAGTTCTTGTAGAAGCTGCCATTTTCAATTTGATTCAATCTCTAATACTTTTTAGGAAAAATGCAAATAAAAGAAATTGCTTTAAGGGGATATAACTCTCAAAGGGGATGATGAAATCCTACACAGCCTCATATGGTAATACATAATGATGAGATCTACCTATTGTTCAAATAAGGTCATGATATCTTTAAAAACAACGAGGGGGGCCATGTCGAAAAAAAAACAATAAAAGGGAGATAACTTCTAAAGGGGATGATGAAATCCTACACAGCCTAATCTGGTAATACTTCATGATGAGGTCTATCCATGGTCCATATTTGGTCTTGATAACTCCAATAGAAACGAGGGGAGGCCATGTCAAAAAAATGCTGGAAGAAAAAAAAAAAAAAAAAAAGAAAAAAAACATTAGAAAAACAATAAGGTCTTTCCCAACGGAGTGGAAAGACCTTAAAAAAAAAAAAAAAAAAACATTAGAAAACAATAAGGTCTTTCCTAACGGAGTGGAAAGACCTTAAAAACATTAGAAAACAATAAGGTCTTTCTAACGGAGTGGAAAGACCTTAACTAGTATCTCAATTGTTTGTAAAACAATTGAAAGGTCTTCCTGTAAAAGTGATGTTTTTGTAATGTACTCTCTAAGACCTTTCATTTGATATACGACAAGCTAGCTTCTGAAAATTTTCACTTTTACACTTAATGACCCCATCCGCCTACATTTGTGATACCGGAAGTATGATATATGTAATGTACACTTGATGATCTTTCATATGATATGCGACAACACCATGTTCTAGAAAGTTTGATTTTGCACTTAATAACCCCATCAACCTCATTTCTGGAGGACAGGAATTTGATATTTGAAATGTACACATTATGACCTTTCATTTGATATACAACAAACTTACCTTAGAAGACAATTTATTTTCTGCACTCAATGACCCCACCCAACCCATTTTTGGGGACGTCAATTCCATATTTGAATGTACGCTGTATGGACTTTCATTTGATATGCGACAACCTAACCATCTGAGAAGTTTGAATTTTTGCACTAAATGACCCCACCCTTCCCACTGGAATGAAAAAGGAGTTTAGAATTTTCATTTTGTGTAGAGCTCATTAAGACCTTCAATTTGATATATCAATGACCCCATTTGGCAAAGTGCCAAAAATGATGAAATATCAGTTGTATAAATAGAACTTATGAAACTTACAAAGTCAATGCAAAACATGAAAATTTCAAATTGATTTTTTGGGTTTTTATTTCATTGAATGTTTTTGGGAATTAGTCAAACATATGACAATGTTAAACTCTTCAATTTTTGATAATTTCGGGTGGTTACCTGTGGTTGATTCAGAAATACATGCCGCCGCTCGCAAAATTTCAAACTGCATTATCTCTAAAACGACAATAGGTATCGCAAATCTGTTAAAAGTAAAATAATCTACAGTAAAAGAACAACATTGTAGAAAAAATTTGGGACATATCTGAAGTTCATCAAGGTCACAATGAATCATCAAATATATGATGCAATATTAAACTTGAGAACCGGAAGTCGTAAGGACATGGGACTACCACCATTCAACTCAGGACCATATTGACCTTTCAAATATTACAAGACCAAGGTCATAGTACACTTTGAAGGTCAAGGTAAAATTTCATCATGACCTGACATTGACCTCAAATTGAAGGTCTTTAAATACTGATCATTTTTGCACTTTACAGTAGGTTGATATCTGTTACCTTTGAAAAGATATACACACAATACTATACTTTTAAGAATTATCTCGTTGTAACTTTTGAACAGACGGTCGGACAGTTTTGAGCTTATGTGTAAAATGTAGAGCTCGTCGAGAGGAACATTTTATACACAGTATATATGCAGCAAACTCTTATCGTTTTCTTAATATGTAAGCTTGAAATTGCAGCGTAAATTTTGTTTGCACTCAGTGACCTTTGACCTTGGGTCCAAATGAAAGGTCAGATAAATTAAAGATTATTGGTGAAGGTCCCAAGTCTCTACGACTTCCGGTTCTCGAAATAGAATTTCTAAAAAATTGTGTATAATTTTTCAAGGGAAATAACTCCTTATAAGGATTGATAACAAACTAATTGTTTATGTTTATTAACATTGCCATCTGTTCTTGTAGATGCTGCCATTTTCAATTCGATCCTATCTCTAAAACTTTTAAGAAAAATGCAAATAAAAGAAATTGCTTGAAGGGTATATAACTCTGAAACGGGATGATGAAATCCTATGCAGCCTCATATGGTAATACATATTGATGAGATTTACTTATCGTACAAATAAAGTCATGATATCTTTAAAAACAACCAGGGGGCGGGGCATGTTGAAAAAACATAATAAAAGGGAGATAACTTCAAAAGGGGATGATGAAATCCTTAACAGGGTCATCTGGTCATACTTCACGAGGAGGTTTATCGATGGTCAAAATTTGGTCTTGATAACTCCAATAGAAACGAGGGAGGGCAAGTCAAAAAAATGTTGGAAGAAAAAAGAAAAACTAGTATCTCAATTGTTTGTAAAACAATTGAAAGGTCTTTCCTGTAAAAGTGATGTTTTTGTAATGTACTCTTTAAGACCTTTCATTTGATATACGACAAGCATACCTTTTGAAAATTTTCACTTTTTACACTTAATGACCCCATCCACCTACATTTTTGATATCCGAAGTATGATATATGTAATGTAGACTTGATGATCTTTCATATGATATGCGACAACGCCATGTTCTAGAAAGTTTGATTTTTGCACTTAATAACCTCATCCACCTCATTTTTGGAGGACAGGAATTTGATATTTGAAATGTACACATTATGACCTTTCATTTGATATAAAACAACCTTACCTTAGAAGACAATTTATTTTCTGCACTCAATGACCCCAACCAACCCATTTTTTGGGGTTGTCAATTTGATATTTGAAATGTACTCTTTATGGACTTTCATTTGATATACGACAACCTAACCATCTGAGATGTTTGAATTTTTGCACTAAATGTATGGAACGCCACAGCTGTCTTATGTGGAACTCTGATATTACTTTATGTTGTTTTATTATTACTTGATGATATTTTGTCTTTACTTAATATGGTTTTGACATTACGTAATGATGTTTTGATATAACTCAATATGGAATAGTCATTACTTAATGATATTTCGATATTACACGATATGGTTTCGTATTGACTTGATATAGTTTTGTCATTACTCAATATGGTTTTGTCATTACTCGATGTGGTTTCACCATTATTTCATGTGGTTGTGTCATTAGTCAATGTGGTTTTAACATTACTTGATGTGAATGTGACTTAACGTTATGTAGTTGTTTCATTACATGATGTGGTTTTGTTATTTCGTAATGATGATTTGCCTATTCTTTATATGGTTTTAACATTACGCAATGATGTTTCAAAATTTGACGATTTTACACTACATGATGTGTTTGTTTCATTATTTGA
Organism: Mytilus coruscus; assembly: GCA_017311375.1. Lineage (NCBI taxonomy): Eukaryota > Metazoa > Mollusca > Bivalvia > Mytilida > Mytilidae > Mytilus > Mytilus coruscus. The sequence continues at coordinate 30,910 of JAASAO010003878.1, forward strand.
TGTGGTCCTGTCATTCTTTGATGTGGTTATCCCATTACTTGATGAGGTAAAACCACGTGACCAATTCGGAAAAAAATATGTTCTATTTTTAAACAGATTTCAATATATAGTTTGTTTAATGTGCTTTGGATGGGTATCGCTATCCATTGAGTTAAAGTTCAAATTAAAGTTCGAGTGATTGTTCAGAGTTATTTGGTATGAAAAGGGGAACGGCAGATAATAATAAGAAAAAAAAGTATTAAAAAGTTTATAGTATTTCGGACATAATTGGGATATCCCCAAACCACTTGGTCCTGTTGTTTTTATCCTAGGTTCTCAAACGGAAGCAGTATTTTTGTAATAAATTTGTAAAATATTCCACGGAACCCTGTGTCTCGCCTGATATTGCTGCTGTAAGTGTAAAAGCGTCATGTTGATCGGCTGTACATTTATCTATACATTTATCGGTTAAAAAAAAAAAAAAAAAAAAAAAAAATGTTTTCTGTAGATGCTTTTTCTTGAAATTGAGGAATAACTCCTATACAAGTTTTAAAACACTTCATGGAGGTTTACAAATTTATCATGTCAAAACAGTTTACATGTAATTCGGTTTTATTTAACTAAAACAAAACTGTATGGTTTTCAACAATGAGCAAAACCCATACCCTATAGTAAGCTATAAAAGGTCCCGAAATGAAAAATGTAAAAAACTAGAAACCTAACGATCTATAGATAGATAGATAGATAGATACTTTATTCTCTAAAAACTAAATACAAGTTTACAGAGAAACATACAATATTAATACAGATACAATAGTCGAGGTAAACAAATCCAGTATGATGTTCTAAAAGTAATATACATGGCATACATGTTTAGTAACATGTATAATGAAAGGTTAAACTCAATAGAAATAAAAAAATGGAGATGGAGACGCCGACGCCACTATCGACGACGAAATATAGGTTTGTTGTGTCTCACTGCCGCTACATTGATGTCGCAGGCTCGACACAAATCAAAAGACTTGAACTTTATTGTTAACAAATGAAACACTTCAAATCAACTCGCACTAAAGTTACAGGGAAACGGGGGGAGGGGGCTCGGACTAAGCGACAAAGCATCAATACTATAAAACAAGAATTCTCCGATTTTTTTTTAGCGTAAATGATCATTTGAACTTATACGAATATCAATCTTTTATTTGTAATCAATTGAATTCCCTGATCTACCTCACACTAATTGAAAAATAAACTTTTTGGAATATCTGTTTCATATGTGACGACGGACATGTTCCAGTGGTCGTAACCATAAAACCGTCATCTTTTCCTTGAATGTAAACTACCAAATAAAACCAAATCACTGGGTTTGTACTTTCTCGAATAACACGACGGGTGCCTTTCTGGAGCATCCGAGATCACCCCGATGGATTTATATTACCCAGTCATACCGATCTATTGAAACAGCCAAATGAAACTGTTATGTATGCCACCGCAACTGAAAGTTGGGGGGGGGCATATTGTTTTACCCTGTCCGTCCGTCCGTCCGTCTGTCCGTCCCATTATGGGTATGTAGTTATTCCGCATAACTCCTTCTACAGTTTGAATCCTAGGAAGTTTTCTCTTTACTGTCTGTTTGTACATATAATGAAGGTGTGCATGTGGTCAGGGTTTTATTTTATTATCTTTTGCTCTTTTGGGAGATAAATGAACATTTTTGTCATTTTTGGGGTATAAGCGATTAAATGATTTGAGTGCGGGGCATCACTTTGTCTAGTTTACATTTTTTTCTCGTGTTGTGCTGTTACACAACTGTAACAGTCCGATGTAAGGTTAGAATTTAGCGCTCACATACATGTTAAACTCCGCCACGTGCACTTTCTTTATGTACCTGCCCCAAGTCAGGAGCATGAAGTTCAATTGTTGTCGTTGTATAAATGTGTGTCATTACTTTTTTGTAGATTGTTTATTTATAAATAAGACCGTTTGTTTTTTCGTTTGAATTTTTTCACATGTTGCATGGTGGCCTTTTGTAGCTGACTATACGGTGTGTTGAAGGCTGTACGGTAGCCTATATATGATTTCTTACATCCACTGCATTTAAACTCTGATGAATAGTTGTCTCATTGTCAATCACACCACATCTAACTTTATTTCGACTTCTATGTTGCGTTTTATATACTGTAACATTGTTTATCTTTTGTACTCATACCCCGGAGCCCTCTTTTCGGAAGCCCGAGTAAAAGTCCTTGTTCCGCGATAGAAAATTTAATTACCAACTCATATAAGATAGCTCGAATTTAAACTCAAAATCTTAATTAATCTAAATGAGACTTAAATTCGAATCTTACTCAAACTCTACCTCAAAAAATGACTCAAATTTAATGTTGTAACTAGAACTCTACCTCAGTTAAATGTGACTCAAACTCGATGTCCAACTCGAAACTCAATGCTAACTAAAACTTTAATTCTAATAATGACTTGAATTCGAAATCGAAGACTAACTCAAAGTTTAACTCAATCAATAACCCGAACTTTAATTTGAACTCTAATTCGATGGATGGCCACATACAACATGGAAATCTATCTAAAAATAAAACAGGTTTTTCCGAATTGGTCACGTGATTTTACCTCATCAAGTAATGGGATAACCACATCAAAGAATGACAGGATCACATCAAATAATGGAACAAACACATCATGTAGTATAAAATCGTCAAATTTTGAAACATCATTACGTAATGTTAAAACCATATAAAGAATAGGCAAATCATCATTACAAAATAACAAAACCATATCATGTAATGAAACAACTACATAACGTTAAGTCACATTCACATCAAGTAATGTTAAAACCACATTGACTAATGACACAACCACATTAAATAATGGTGAAACCACATCGAGTCATGACAAAACCATATTGAGTAATGACAAAACTATATCAAGTCAATACGAAACCATATCGTGTAATATCGAAATATCATTAAGTAATGACTATTCCATATTGAGTTATATCAAAACATTATTACGTAATGTCAAAACCATATTATGTAAAGATAAAATATCATCAAGTAATAATAAAACAACATAAAGTAATATCAGAGGTCCACATAAGACAGCTGTGGCGTTCCATATAAATGACCCCACCCTTCCCACTGGGATGAAAAGGGGTTTGAAATTTTCATTTTGAGTAGAGCTTATTAAGACCTTCAATTTGATATACATAATGACTGCATTTGGCAAAGTATCAAAAATGATGCAATATCAATTATATAAGTAAAACTTATGAAACTTACAAAGTCAATGTAAAAGATGAAAATTTCAAATTGATTTTTTTTTAGTTTTCATTGAAAGTTTTTGGTAATTAGTCAGACATATAACAATGTTTAAGTCTTCAATTTCCGAAAATTTCAGGTGGAAAGCTGTTGTTGATTCAGAAATACATGCCTCCGCTCGCAAAATTTCAAACTACATTATCTCTAAAACGACAATAGATATTTCAAATCTGTTAAATGATAATTGATTTGCAGTTGAAGGACAACATTGTAGACAAAAATTTGGGACAATTCCAAAGTTCATCAAGGTCACAATGAATCATCAAATATATGATGCAATACCAAACTTGAGAACCGGAAGTCGTAGAGACATGGGACTAATACCGTTCAACTCAGGACCATATTGACATTTCAAATATTACAAGGTCAAGGTCATAGTACACTTTGAAGGTCAAGGTAAAATTTCATCATGACCTGACATTGACCTCAAATTCAAGGCCTTAAACTACTGATCATTTTGCAGTTTATAGTAGGTTGATATCTGTAACCTTTAAAAGATATGCACACAATACCATACTTTTAAGAATTATCTCGTTGTAACTTTTGAACAGACGGTCGGACAGATTTGAGCTTTATGTATAAAATGTAGAGCTCGTCGAGAGGAACATTTTATACACAGTCTGTACGCAGCAAACTCTTATCGTTTTCTTAATATGTAAGCTTGAAATTGCAGCGTAATTTTTTTGCACTCAGTGACCTTTGACTTTGGGTGCAAATTAAAGGTCACATGAATTAAAGATTATTGGTGAAGGTCTCAAGTCTGTACGACTTCCGGTTCTCGAAATACAATTTTTCAAAATTGTGTATAATTTTAAAGGAAATAACTCCTTTAAGGGTTAATAACAGACTAATTGTTTATGTTTATTAACACTGCCATCAGTTCTTATAGAAGATGCCATTTTCAATTCGATTCTATCTCTAATACTTTTCAAGAAAATGCAAATAAAAGAAATTGCTTCAAGGGATATCACTCTCAAAGGGATATTGAAATCCTACGCAGCCTCATATGGTAATACATAATGATGAGATCTACCTATTGTACAAATAAGGTCATGATATCTTTAAAACAACGAGGGGGCCATGTCGAAAAAACCAATAAAAGGGAGATAACTTCTAAAGGGATGATGAAATCCTACACAGCCTCATCTGGTTAAACTTCATGATGAGGTCTATCGATGGTCCATATTTGGTCTTGATAACTCCAATAGAAACGAGGGAGGCCATGTCAAAAAATGGTGGAAGAAAAAAAAGAAAAAAAAGAAAAACTAGTATCTCAATTGTTTGTAAAACAATTGAAAGGTCTTTCCTGTGAAAGTGCCGTTTTGTAATTTACTCTTTAAGACCTTTCATTTGGTATACGACAAGCATACCTTTTGAAAATTTTCACTTTTTACACTTAATGACCCCATCCACCTACATTTTTGATATCGGAAGTAAGATATATGTAATGTAGACTTGATGATCTTTCATATGATATGCGACAACGCCATGTTCTAGAAAGTTTGATTTTTGCACTTAATAACCCCATCCACCTCATTTTTGGAGGACAGGAATTTGATATTTGAAATGTACACATTATGACCTTTCATTTGATATACAACAACCTTACCTTAGAAGACAATTTATTTTCTGCACTCAATGACCCCACCCAACCCATTTTTTGGGGACGTCAATTTGATATTTGAAATGTACTCTTTATGTACTTTCATTTGATATGCGACAACCTAACCATCTGAGAAGTTTAAATTTTTTGCACTAAATGACCCCACCCTTCCAACTGGGATGAAAAAGGGTTTGAAATTTTCATTTTGAGTAGAGCTCATTAAGACCTTCAATTTGATATACATAATGACTGCATTTGGCAAAGTGTCAAAATGATGCAATATCAATTATATAAATAGAACTGATGAAACTTACAAAGTCAATGTAAAGATGAAAATTTCAAATTGATTTTTTTTTTAGTTTTCATTGAAAGTTTTGGTAATTAGTCAAACATATCACCATCTTTAAGTCTTCATTTTCTGGAAATTTCAGGTGGAAAGCTGTTGTTGATTCAGAAATACATGCCTCCGCTCGCAAAATTTCAAACTACAATATCTCTAAAACGACAATAGATATTTCAAATCTGTTAAATGATAAATGATTTGCAGTTGAAGGACAATATTGTAGAGAAAAATTTGGGACAATTCCAAAGTTCATCAAGGTCACAATGAATCATCAAATATATGATGCAATACCAAACTTGAGAACCGGAAGTCGTAGAGACATGGGACTACCACCGTTCAACTCAGGACCATATTGACCTTTCAAATTTTACAAGGTCAAGGTCATAGTACACTTTGAAGGTCAAGGTAAAATTTCATCATGACCTGACATTGACCTCAAATTCAAGGCCTTAAACTACTGATAATTTTTGCAATTTATAGTAGGTTGATATCTGTAACCTTTAAAAAGATATGCACACAATACTATACTTTTAAGAATTATCTCGTTGTAACTTTTGAACAGACGGTCGGACAGATTTGAGCTTAATGTATAAAATGTAGAGCTCGTCGAGAGGAACATTTTATACACAGTATGTACGCAGCAAACTCTTATCGTTTTCTTAATATGTAAGCTTGAAATTGCAGCGTAATTTTTTTTTGCACTCAGTGACCTTTGACTTTGGGTGCAAATTAAAGGTCACATGAATTAAAGATTATTGGTGAAGGTCTCAAGTCTCTACGACTTCCGGTTCTCGAAATACAACTTTTCAAAAATTGTGTATAATTTTTAATGGGAAATAACTCCTTATCAGGGTTGATAACAGAATAATTGTTTATGTTTATTAACACTGCCATCAGTTCTTGTAGAAGCTGCCATTTTCAATTCGATTCAATCTCTAATACTTTTTAAGAAAAATGCAAATAAAAGAAATTGCTTCAAGGGGATATAACTCTCAAAGGGGATGATGAAATCCTACGCAGCCTCATATGGTAATACATAATGATGAGATCTACCTAGTGTTCAAATAAGATCATGATATCTTTAAAAACAACGAGGGGGGGCCATGTCGAAAAAAACCAATAAAAGGGAGATAACTTCTAAAGGTGATGATGAAATCCTACACAGCCTCATCTGGTAATACTTCATGATGAGGTCTATCGATGGTCCATATTTGGTCTTGATAACTCCAATAGAAAAGAGGGAGGCATGTCAAAAATGTTGGAAGAAAAAAAGAAAAAGAAAAAAAGAAAAACTAGTATCTCAATTGTTTGTAAAACAATTGAAAGGTCTTCCTGTAAAAGTGATGTTTTGTAATGTACTCTTTAAGACCTTTCATTTGATATACGACAAGCATACCTTCTGAAATTTTTCACTTTTACACTTAATGACCCCATCCGCCTACATTTTTGATATCGAAAGTATGATATGTAATGTAGACTTGATGATCTTTCATATGATATGCGACAACGCCATGTTCTAGAAAGTTTGATTTTGCACTTAATAACCCCATCCACCTCATTTTTGAGGACAGGAATTTGATATTTAAAATGTACACATTATGACCTTTCATTTGATATACAACAACCTTACCTTAGAAGACAATTTATTTTCTGCACTCAATGACCCCACCCAACCCATTTTTGGGACGTCAATTTGATATTTGAAATGTACGCTTTATGGACTTTCATTTGATATGCGACAACCTAACCATCTGAGAAGTTTTAATTTTTGCACTAAATGACCCCACCCTTCCCACTGGAATGAAAAAGGGTTTACAATTTTCATTTTGAGTAGAGCTCATTAAGACCTTCAATTTGATATATCAAATGACCCCATTTGGCAAAGTGCCAAAATGATGTAATATCAATTGTATAAATAGAACTTATGAAACTTACAAAGTCAATGCAAAACTCGAAAATTTCAAATTGATTTTTGGGTTTTTTTCATTGAATGTTTTGGTATTTGGTCAAATATATAACCATGTTAAACTCTTCAATTTCTGAAAATTTCAGGTGGTTACCTGTTGTTCATTCAGAAATACATGCCCCCGCTCGCAAAATTTAAAAGTGCATTATCTCTAAAACGACAATAGATATCTCAAATCTGTTAAATGATAAATGATTTGCAGTTGAAGGGCAACATTGTATAAAAAAAATTGGGACAATTCCAAAGTTCATCAAGGTCACAATGAATCATCAAATATATGATGCAATACCAAACTTGAGAACCGGAAGTCGTAGAGACATGGGACTACCACCATTCAGCTCAGGACCACTTGACTATTCAAATATCACAAGGTCAAGGTCATAGTACACTTTGAAGGTCAAGGTAAAATTTCATCATGACCTGACATTGACCTCAAATTGAAGGTCTTAAAATACTGATCATTTTTTCAGTTTATAGTAGATTGATATCTGTTACCTTTAAAAAGATATACACACAATACTATACTTTTAAGAATTATCCTGTCGTAACTTTTGAACAGACGGTCGGACATTTTTGGGCTTATTGTATAAAATGTAGAGCTCGTCGAGAGAAACATTTTATACGCTGTATGTATGCAGCAAACTCTTATCGTTTTCTTAATATGTAAGCTTGAAATTGCAGCGTAAATTTTGTTTGCACTCAGTGACCTTTGACCTTTGGTGCAAATTGAAGGTCACATGAATTAAAGATTATTGGTGAAGGTGCCAAGTCTCTATGATTTCCGGTTCTCGAAATAGAATTTTTCAAAATTGTGTATAATTTTAAAGGAAAAAACTCCTTATAAGGGTTGATAACAAACTAATTCTTTATGTTTTTAATATTGCCATCTGTTCTTGTAGATGCTGCCATTTTCAATTCAATTCTATCTCTAATACTTTTTACGAAAATGCAAATAAAAGAAATTGCTTCAAGGGATATAACTCTCAAAGGGATGATGAAATCCTACGCAGTTTCATATGGTAATACATCAAGATGAGATCTACCTTTTGTACAAATAAGGTCATGATATCTTTAAAAACAACGAGGGGGCCATGTCGAAAAAACCAATAAAAGGAGATAACTTCTAAAGGGATGATGAAATCCTTAACAGGGTCATCTGGTAATAGTTCATGATGAGGTCTATCGATGGTCCATATTTGGTCTTGATAACTCCAATAGAAACGAGGGAGGCCATGTCCAAAAATGTTGGAAGAAAAAAAAGAAAAAAAAAAAAAAAAAAGAAAAAAACTAGTATCTCAATTGTTTGTAAAACAATTGAAAGGTCTTCCTGTAAAAGTGATGTTTTGTAATGTACTCTCTAAGACCTTTCATTTGATATACGACAAGCTAGCTTCTGAAAATTTTCACTTTTACACTTAATTACCCCATCCGCCTACATTTGTGATATCGGAAGTATGATATATGTAATACAGACTTGATGATCTTTCATATGATATGCGACAACGCCATGTTCTAGAAAGTTTGAGTTTTGCACTTAATAACCCCATCAACCTCATTTTTGGAGGACAGGAATTTGATATTTGAAATGTACACCTTATGACCTTTCATTTGATATACAACAACCTTACCTTAGAAGACAATTTATTTTCTGCACTCAATGACCCCACCCAACCCATTTTTTGGGGACGTCAATTCGATATTTGAAATGTACGCTGTATGGACTTTCATTTGATATGCGACAACCTAACCATCTGAGAAGTTTGAATTTTTTGCACTAAATGACCCCACCCTTCCCACTGGAATGAAAAGGGGTTAGAATTTTCATTTTGTGTAGAGCCCATTAAGACCTTCAATTTGATATATCAAATGACCCCATTTGGCAAAGTGCCAAAATGATGAAATATCAGTTGTATAAATAGAACTTATGAAACTTACAAAGTCAATGCAAAACATGAAAATTTCAAATTGATTTTTGGGTTTTTTTTCATTGAATGTTTTGGTACTTGATTAAACATATGACAATGTTAAACTCTTCAATTTTGATAGTTTCAGGTGGTTACCTGTTGTTCATTCAGAAATACATGCCGCCGCTCGCAAAATATCAAACTGCATTATCTCTAAAACGACAATAGATATCTCAAATCTGTTAAAAGTTAAATGATCTATAGTAAAGGACAACATTGTACAAAAAATTTGGGACAATTCCGAAGTTCATCAAGGTCACAATGAATCATCAAATATATGATGCAATACCAAACTTGAGAACCGGAAGTCGTAGAGACATGGGACTACCACCATTCAACTCAGGACCATATTGACCTTTCAAATATTACAAGGTCAAGGTCATAGTACACTTTGAAGGTCAAGGTAAAATTTCATCATGACCTGACATTGACCTCAAATTGAAGGTCTTTAAATACTGATCATTTTTGCAATTTATAGTAGGTTGATATCTGTTACCTTTGAAAAGATATACACACAATACTATACTTTTAAGAATTATCTCGTTTTAACTTTTGAACAGACGGTCGGACAGTTTTGAGCTTAATGTGTAAAATGTAGAGCTCGTCGAGAGGAACATTTTATACACAGTATGTATGCAGCAAACTCTTATCGTTTTCTTAATATGTAAGCTTGAAATTGCAGCGTAAATTTTGTTTGCACTCAGTGACCTTTGACCTTGGGTCCAAATGAAAGGTCACATAAATTAAAGATTACTGGTGAAGGTCCCAAGTCTCTACTACTTCCGGTCCTCGAAATAGAATTTATCAAAAATTGTGTATAATTTTTGAAGGGAAATAACTCCTTATAAGGGTTGATAACAAACTAATTGTTTATGTTTATTAACATTGCCATCTATTCTTGTAGATGCTCTCATTTTCAATTCAGTTCTATCTCTTACACTTTTTAAGAAAAATGCAAATAAAAGAAATTGCTTCAAGGGGATATAACTCTCAAAGGGGATGATGAAATCCTATACAGCCTCATATGGTAATACATATTAATGAGATTTACCTATCGTACAAATAAAGTCATGATATCTTTAAAAACAACGAGGGGGGATCATGTTGAAAAAACATAATAAAGGAGATAACTCCTAAAGGGGTGATGAAATCCTTAACAGGGTCATCTGGTAATACTTCATGATGAGGTCTATCGATGGTCCATATTTGGTCTTCATAACTCCAATAGAAACGAGGGAGGCCATGTCAAAAAATGTTGGAAGAAAAAAAAAAAAAAAAAAAAAAAAAAAAAAACATTAGAAAAACAATAAGGTCTTTCCTAACTGAGTGGAAAGACCTTAAAAACACTAGTATCTCAATTGTTTGTAAAACAATTGAAAGGTCTTCCTGTAAAAGTGATGTTTTTGCAATGTACTTTTACGACCTTTCATTTGATATACGACAAGCATACCTTCTGAAAATTTTCGCTTTTACATAATGACCCCATCCGCCTAAATTTTCGAGATCGGAAGTATGAAATATGCAATGTAAACTTGATGATCTTTCATTTGATATCCGATAACGCCATGTTCTAGAAAGTTTGATTTTTGCACTTAATAACCCCATCCAAATAATTTTTGGAGGACAGAAAATTGATATTTGAAATGTACACGTTATGACCTTTCATTTGATATACAACAACCTTATATTAAAAGAAAATTTATGTTTTGCACTCAATGACCCCACCAACCCATTTTTGGGGACGACAATTTGATATTTGAAATGTACGCTTTATGGACTTTCATTTGATATGCGACAACCTAACCATCTGAGAAGTTTGAATTTTTGCACTAAATGACCCCACCCTTCCCACTGGGATGAAAAAGGGTTTGAAATTTTCATTTTGAGTAGAGCTCATTTAGACGTTCAATTTGATATACATAATGAACGCATTTGGCAAAGTGCCAAAATGATGCAATATCAATTATATAAATAGAACTTATGAAACTTACAAAGTCAATGTAAAGATGAAAATTTCAAATTGATTAGTTTTTCTAGTTTTCATTGAAAGTTTTGGTAATTAGTCAAACATATAACCATGTTAAATTCTTCAATTTCTGAAAATTTCAGGTGGAAAGCTGTTGTTGATTGAGAAATACATGCCTCCGCTCGCAAAATTTCAAAGTGCATTATCTCTAAAACGACAATAGATATCTCAAATCTGTTAAATGGAAAATGATCTGCAGTTGACGGGCAACATTGAAGAAAAAATTTGGGACAATTCCAAAGTTCATCAAGGTCACAATGAATCATCAAATATATGATGCAATACCAAACTTGAGAACCGGAAGTCGTAGAGACATGGGACTACCACCATTCAACTCAGGACCTTTTGTCCTTTCAAATATCACGAGGTCAAGGTCATAGTACACTTTGAAGGTCAAGGTAAAATTTCATCATCACCTGACGTTGATCTCAAATTGAAGGTCTTAAAATACTGATCATTTTTGCAATTTATAGTAGGTTGATATCTGGTACCTTTAAAAAGATATACACACAATACTATACTTTTAAGAATGATCTCGTTGTAACTTTTGAACAGACAGTCGGACAGTTTTGAGCTTAAAATATAAAATGTAGAGCTCGTCGAGAGGAACATTTTATACACAGTATGTATGCAGCAAACTCTTATCGTTTTCTTAATATGTAAGTTTGAATTTGCAGCGTAAATATTTTTTTGCACTCCGTGACCTTTGACCTTGGGTGCAAATTAAAGGTCACATGAATTAAAGATTATTGGTGAATGTCCCAAGTCTCTACGACTTCCGGTTCTCGAAATAAAATTTTTTTAAAAATTGTATAATTTTACAGGAAATAACTCCTTATAAGGGTTGATAACAAACTAATTGTTCAGGTTTATTAACATTGCCATCTGTTCCTGTACATGCTCCCATTTTCAATTCGATTCTATCTCTAATACTTTTTAAGAAAAATGCAAATAAAAGAAATTGCTTCAAGGGGATATAACTCTTAAAGAAGACGATGAAATCCTACGCAGCCTCATATGGTAATACATCATGATGAAATCTACCTATTGTTCAAATAAGCTTATGATATCTTAAAAACAACGAGGGGGCCATCTTGAAAAAACCAATAAAAGGGGATAACTTCTAAAGGGATGATGAAATCTTTAACAGGGTCATCTGGTTAAACTTCATGATGAGGTCTATCGGTCGTTCAAATTTGGTTTTGATACCTTTAATAGAAACGAGGGAGGGCATGTCAAAAAAATGTTGGAAGAAAAAAAAAAAAAAAAAAACACTAGTATCTCAATTGTTTGTAAAACAATTGAAAGGTCTTCCTGTAAAAGTGATGTTTTGTAATGTACTCTCTAAGACCTTTCATTTGATATACGACAAGCATACCTCCTGAAAATTTTCACTTTTTACACTTAATGACCCCATCCGCCTACATTTTGATATCGGAAGTATGATATATGTAATGTAGACTTGATGATCTTTCATATGATATGCGACAACGCCATGTTCTAGAAAGTTTGATTTTTGCACTTAATAACCCCATCAACCTCATTTTTGGAGGACAGGAATTTGATATTTGAAATGTACACATTATGACCTTTCATTTGATATACAACAACCTTACCTTAGAAGACAATTAATTGTCTGCACTCAATGACCCCATCCAACCCATTTTTTGGGGACGTCAATTTGATATTTGAAATGTACGCTTTATGGACTTTCATTTCATATGCGACAACCTAACCATCTGAGAAGTTTGAATTTTTTGCACTAAATGACCCCACCCTTCGCACTGGAATGAAAAAAGGGTTTCGAATTTTCATTTTTGAGTAGAGCTCATTAAGACCTTCAATTTGATATATCAAATGACCCCATTTGGCAAAGTGCCAAAAATGATGAAATATCAATTGTATAAATAGAACCTATGAAACTTACAAAGTCAATGCAAAACATGAAAATTTCAAATTGATTTTTGGGTTTTTTTTCATTGAATGTTTTTGGTATTTGGTCAAGTATATAATAATGTTAAAGTCTTCAATTTGTGATAATTTCGGGTGGTTACCTGTTGTTGATTCAGAAATACATGCCGCCGCTCGCAAAATTTTAAACTGCATTATCTCTTAAACGACAATAGATATCTCAAATCTGTTAAAAGTAAAATGATCTACAGTAAAAGTACAACATTGCAGAAAAAATTTGGGACAATTCCGAAGTTCATTGAGGTCACAATGAATCATCAAATATATGATGCAATACTAAACTTGAGAACCAGAAGTCGTAGAGACATGGGACTACCACCATTCAACTCAGAACCATAATGACCTTTCAAATATTACAAGGTCAAGGTCATAGTACACTTTGAAGGTCAAGGTAAAATTTCATCATGACCTGACATTGACCTCAAATTGAAGGTCTTTAAATACTGATCATTTTTTCAATTTATAGTAAGTTGATATCTGTTACCTTTGAAAAGATACACACAATACTATACTTTTAAGAATTATCTCGTTGTAACTTTTGAACAGACAGTCTGACAGTTTTGAGCTTAACGTATAAAATGTAGAGCTCGTCGGGAGGAACATTTTATACACAGTATGTATGCAGCAAACTCTTATCGTTTTCTTAATATGTAAGCTTGAAATTGCAGCGTTAATTTTGTTTGCACTCAGTGACCTCTGACCTTGGTTGCAAATAAAAGGTCACATGAATTAAAGATTATTGGTGAAGGTCCCAAGTCTCTACGACGTCCGGTCCTCGAAATAGAATTTTCAAAATTGTATATAATTTTCAAGGAAATAACTCCTTGTAAGGGTTGATAACAAACTAATTGTTCATGTTTATTAACATTGCCATCTGTTCTTGTAGTTGCTGCAATTTTCAATTTGATTCTATCTCTAATACTTTTTAAGAAAAATGCAAATAAAAGAAATTGCGTCAAGGGGATATAACTCTCAAAGGGGATGATGAAATCCTACGCAGCCTCATATGGTAATACATCATGATGAGATCTACCTTTTGTACAAATAAGATCATGATATCTGAAAAACAGCGAGGGAGGCCATATTGAAAAAACCAATAAAGGGAGATAACTTCTCAAGGGATGATGAAATCCTTAACAGGGTCATCTGGTAAAACTTCATGATGAGGGCTATTGATGGTCCATATTTGGTCTTGATAACTCCAATAGAAACGAGGGAGGGATGTCAAAAAATCTTGGAAGAAAAAAAGAAAAAGAACTAGTATCTCAATTGTTTGTAAAACAATTGAAAGGTCTTCCTGTAAAAGTGATGTTTTCGTAATGTACTTTTACGACCTTTCATTTGATATACGACAAGCATACCTTCTGAAACTTTTCGCTTTTACACTTAATGACCCCATCCGCCTAAGTTTTGAGATCAAAAGTATGATATATGTAATGTAGACTTGATGATCTTTCATATGATATGCGACAACGCCATGTTCTAGAAAGTTTGATTTTCCACTTAATAACCCCATCAACCTCATTTTTGGAGGACAGGAATTTGATATTTGAAATGTACACATTATGACCTTTCATTTGACATACAACAACCCTACCTTAGAAGACAATTAATTTTCTGCACTCAATGACCCCACCCAACCCATTTTGGGGACGTCAATTTGATATTTGAAATGTACGCTTGATGGACTTTCATTTGATATGCGACAACCTATCCATCTGAGAAGTTTGAATTTTTGCACTAAATGACCCCACCCTTCCCACTGGAATGAAAAAGGGTTTAGAATTTTCGTTTTTGAGTAGAGCTCATTAAGACCTTCAATTTGATATATCAAATGACCCCATTTGGCAAAGTGCCAAAAATGATGAAATATCAATTGTATAAATAGAACCTATGAAACTTACAAAGTCAATGCAAAACATGAAAATTTCAAATTGATTTTTGGGTTTTTTTCATTGAATGTTTTGGTATTTGGTCAAATATATAATAATGTTAAACTCTTCAATTTGTGATAATTTCAGGTGGTTACCTTTGTTGATTCAGAAATACATGCCGCCGCTCGCAAAATTTTAAACTGCATTATCTCTAAAACGACAATAGATATCTCAAATCTGTTAAAAGTAAAATCATCTACAGTAAAAGTACAACATTGTAGAAAAACATTTGGGACAATTCCGAAGTTCATTGAGGTCACAATGAATCATCAAATATATGATGCAATACTAAACTTGAGAACCGGAAGTCGTAGAGACATGGGACTACCACCATTCAACTCAGGACCATAATGACTTTTCAAATATTACAAGGTCAAGGTCATAGTACACTTTGAAGGTCAAGGTAAAATTTCATCATGACCTGACATTGACGTCAAATTGAAGGTCTTTGAATACTGATCATTTTTTCAATTTATAGTAAGTTGATATCTGTTACCTTTGAAAAGATATACACACAATACTATACTTTTAAGAATTATCTCGTTGTAACTTTTGAACAGACAGTCGGACAGTTTTGAGCTTAATGTGTAAAATGTAGAGCTCGTCTAGAGGAACATTTTATACACAGTATGTTTGCAGCAAACTCTTATCGTTTTCTTAATATGTAAGCTTGAAATTGCAGCGTAAATTTTGTTTGCACTCAGTGACCTTTGACCTTGGGTGCAAATAAAGGTCACATGAATTAAAGATTATTGGTGAAGGTCCCAAGTCTCTATGACGTCCGGTCCTCGAAATAGAATTTTCAAAAATTGTGTATAATTTTCAAGGAAATAACTCCTTATAAGGGTTGATAACAAACTAATTGTTTATGTTTATTAACATTGCCATCTGTTCTTGTAGTTGCTGCAATTTTCAATTTGATTCTATCTCTAATACTTTTAAGAAAAATGCAAATAAAAGAAATTGCGTCAAGGGATATAACTCTCAAAAGGGATGATGAAATCCTACGCAGCCTCATATGGTAATACATCATGATGAGATCTACCTTTTGTACAAATAAGATCATGATATCTGAAAAACAGCGAGGAGGCCATGTTGAAAAAACCAATAAAAGGGAGATAACTTCTAAAGGGGATGATGAAATCCTTAACAGGGTCATCTGGTAAAACTTCATGATGAGGGCTATCGATGGTCCATATTTGGTCTTGATAACTCCAATAGAAACGAGGGAGGGCATGTCAAAAAATGTTGGAAGAAAAAAAGAAAGAAAAAAACATTAGAAAAACAATAAGGTCTTTCCTAACGGAGTGGAAAGACCTTGAAAAACATTAGAAAAACAATAAGGTCTTTCCTAACGGAGTGGAAAGACCTTAATTAGAAAAACAATAAGGTCTTTCCTAACGGAGTGGAAAGACCTTAAAAAAAAAACATTAGAAAAACAATAAGGTCTTTCCTAACGGAGTGGAAAGACCTTAACTAGTATCTCAATTGTTTGTAAAACAATTGAAAGGTCTTCCTGTAAAAGTGATGTTTTGTAATGTACTCTCTAAGACCTTTCATTTGATATACGACAAGCTAGCTTCTGAAAATTTTCACTTTTTACTTAATTACCCCATCCCCTACATTTGTGATATCGGAAGTATGATATATGTAATACAGACTTGATGATCTTTCATATGATATGCGACAACGCCATGTTCTAGAAAGTTTGATTTTGCACTTAATAACCCCATCAACCTCATTTTTGGAGGACGGAATTTGATATTTGAAATGTACACCTTATGACCTTTCATTTGATATACAACAACCTTACCTTAGAAGACAATTTATTTTCTGCACTCAATGACCCCACCAACCCATTTTTGGGGACGTCAATTCGATATTTGAAATGTACGCTGTATGGACTTTCATTTGATATGCGACAACCTAACCATCTGAGAAGTTTGATTTTTGCACTAAATGACCCCACCCTTCCCACTGGAATGAAAAAGGGGTTAGAATTTTCATTTTGTGTAGAGCTCATTAAGACCTTCAATTTGATATATCAAATGACCCCATTTGGCAAAGTGCCAAAAATGATGAAATATCAGTTGTATAAATAGAACCTATGAAACTTACAAAGTCAATGCAAAACATGAAAATTTCAAATTGATTTTTGGGGTTTTTCATTGAATGTTTTGGTACTTTATCAAACATATGACAATGTTAAACTCTTCAATTTTGATAGTTTCGGATGGTTACCTGTTGTTGATTCAGAAATACATGCCGCCGCTCGCAAAATATCAAACTGCATTATCTCTAAAATGACAATAGATATCTCAAATCTGTTAAAAGTAAAATAATCTATAGTAAAACGACAACATTGTACAAAAATTTGGGACAATTCCGAAGTTCATCAAGGTCACAATGAATCATCAAATATATGATGGAATACCAAACTTGAGAACCGGAAGTCGTAGAGACATGGGACTTCCACCATTCAACTCAGGACCATATTGACCTTTCAAATATTACAAGGTCAAGGTCATAGTACACTTTGAAGGTCAAGGTAAAATTTCATCATGACCTGACATTGACCTCAAATTGAATGTCTTTAAATATTGATCATTTTGCAATTTATAGTAGGTTGATATCTGTTACCTTTGAAAAGATATACACACAATACTATACTTTTAAGAATTATCTCGTTTTAACTTTTGAACAGACGGTCGGACAGTTTTGAGCTTTATGTGTAAAATGTAGAGCTCGTCGAGAGGAACATTTTATACACAGTATGTATGCAGCAAACTCTTATCGTTTTCTTAATATGTAAGCTTGAAATTGCAGCGTAAATTTTGTTTGCACTCAGTGACCTTTGACCTTGGGTCCAAATGAAAGGTCACATAAATTAAAGATTGCTGGTGAAGGTCCCAAGTCTCTCTACTTCCGGTCCTCGAAATAGAATTTATCAAAATTGTGTATAATTTTACAGGAAATAACTCCTTATAAGGGTTGATAACAAACTAACTGTTTTGTTTATTAACATTGCCATCTATTCTTGTAGATGCTCTCATTTTCAATTCTGTTCTATCTCTTACACTTTTTAAGAAAATGCAAATAAAAGAAATTCCTTCAAGGGATATAACTCTCAAAGGGATGATGACATCCTAAGCAGCCTCATATGGTAATACATATTAATGAGATTTACTTATCGTACAAATATAGTCATGATATCTTTAAAAACAACGAGGGGGATCATGTTGAAAAACATAATAAAAGGAGATAACTCCTAAAGGGATGATGAAATCCTTAACAGGGTCATCTGGTAATACTTCATGATGAGGTCTATCGATGGTCCATATTTGGTCTTCATAACTCCAATAGAAACGAGGGGAGGCCATGTCAAAAAAATGTTGGAAGAAAAAAAGAAAAACTAGTATCTCAATTGTTTGTAAAACAATTGAAAGGTCTTTCCTGTAAAAGTGATGTTTTCGTAATGTACTTTTAACGACCTATCATTTAATATACGATAAGCATACCTTCTGAAACTTTTCGCTTTTTACACTTAATGACCCCATCCGCCTAAGTTTTCGAGATCAAAAGTATGATATATGTAATGTCAACTTGATGATCTTTCATTTGATATGCGACAACACCATCTTCTAAAAAGTTTGATTTTTGCACTTAATAACCCCATCCAACTCATTTTTAGAGGACAGGAATTTAATATTTGAAATGTACACGTTATGACCTTTCATTTGATATACAACAACCTTATATTAAAAGAAAATGTATGTTTTGCACTCAATGACCCCACCCAACCCATTTTTTGCGGACCTCAATTTGATATTTGAAATGTACGCTTTATGGACTTTCATTTGATATGCGACAACCTAACTATATGAGGAGTTTGAATTTTTTGCACTAAATGACCCCACCCTTCCCACTGGGATGAAAAAGGGGTTTAAAATTTTCATTTTTGAGTAGAGCTCATTTAGACGTTCAATTTGATATATATAATAACTGCATTTGGCAAAGTGCCAAAAATGATGCAATATCAATTATATAAATAGAACTTATGAAACTTACAAAGTCAATGTAAAAGATGAAAATTTCAAATTGATTTTTTTTTTTAGTTTTTCATTGAAAGTTTTTGGTAATTAGTCAAACATATAACCATGTTAAATTCTTCAATTTCTGAAAATTTCAGGTGGAAAGCTGTTATTGTTTCAGAAATACATGCCTCCGCTCGCAAAATTTCAAACAGCATTATCTCTAAAACGACAATAGATATCTCAAATCTGTTAAATGATAAATGATCTCCAGTTGAAGGGCAAAATTGTAGAAAAAAATTTGGGACAATTCCAAAGTTCATCAAGGTCGCAACGAATCATCAAATATATGATGCAATACCAAACTTGAGAACCGAAAGTCGCAGAGACATGGGACTACCACCATTCAACTCAGTACAAATTGACCTTTCAAGTATCACAAGTTCAAGGTCATAGTACAGTTTGAAGGTCAAGGTAAAATTTCATCGTGACCTGACATTGACCTCAAATTGAAGGTCTTAAAATACTGATCATTTTGCAATTGATAGTAGGTTGATATCTGTTACCTTTAAAAAGATATACACACAATACTATACTTTTAAGAATTATCTCGTCGTAACTTGTGAACAGACGGTCGGACAGTTTTGATCTTAATAAATAAAATGTAGAGCTCGTCGAGAGGAACATTTTATTCACAGTATGTATGCAGCAAACTCTTATCGTTTTCTTAATATGGAAGGTTGAAATTGCAGCGGAAATTTTTTGCACTCAGTGACCTTTGACCTTGGGTGCCAATTAAAGGTCATATGAATTAAAGATTATTGGTGAAGGTCCCAAGTCTCTACGACTTCCGGTTCTCGAAATACAATTTTGTTAAATTGAGTAAAATTTTCAAGGAAATAACTCCTTATAAGGATTGATAACAAAATAATTGTTTATGTTTATTAATATTGCCATCTGTTCTTGTAGATGCTGCCATTTTCAATTCGATTCTATCTCTAATACTTTTTAAGAAAAATGCAAATAAAAGAAACTGCTTCAAGGGGATATAACTCTCAAATGGGATGATGAAATCCTACGCAGCCTCATATGGTAATACATCATGATGAGATCTACCTATTGTACAAATAAGGTCATGATATCTTTAAAATTGACGAGGGGGGGCCATGTTGAAAAAAACCAATAAAAGGGAGATAACTTCTAAAGGAGATGATGAAATCCTTAACAGGGTCATCTGGTAATACTTCATGATGAGGTCTATCGATGGTCCATATTTGGTCTTGATAACTCCAATAGAAACGAGGGAGAGCATGTCAAAAAATGTTGGAAGAAAAAAAAGAAAAAACTAGTATCTCAATTGTTTGTAAAACAATTGAAAGGTCTTTCCTGTAAAAGTGATGTTTTTGTAATGTACTCTTTAAGACCTTTCATTTGATATACGACAAGCATACCTTATGAAAATTTTCACTTTTCACACTTAATGACCCCATCCACCTACATTTTTCATATCGGAAGTATGATATATGTAATGTGGACTTGATGATCTTTCATATGATATGCGACAACGCCATGTTCTAGAAAGTTTGATTTTTGCACTTAATAACCCCATCCACCTCATTTTTGGAGGACAGGAATTTGATATTTAAAATGTACACATTATGACCTTTCATTTGATATACAACAACCTTACCTTAGAAGACAATTTATTTTCTGCACTCAATGACCCCACCCAACCCATTTTTTGGGGACGTCAATTTGATATTTGAAATGTACGCTTTATGGACTTTCATTTGATATGCGACAACCTAACCATCTGAGAAGTTTGAATTTTTTGCACTTAATGACCCCACCCTTCCCACTGGGATGAAAAAGGGGTTTGAAATTTTCATTTTTGAGTAGAGCTCATTAAGACGTTCAATTTGATATACATAATGACCGCATTTGGCAAAGTGCCAAAAATGATGCAATATCAATTGTATAAATAGAACTTATGAAACTTACAAAGTCAATGCAAAACATGAAAATTTCAAATTCATGTTTTTGGGTTTTTTGTTCATTGAATATTTTTGGTGTTTGGTCAAACATATAACCATGTTAAACTCTTCAATTTGTGATAATTTCAGCTGGTTACCTGTTGTTGATTCAGAAATACATGCCGCCGCTCGCAAAATTTTAAAGTGCATTATCTCTAAAACGACAATAGATATCTCAAATCTGTTAAATGATAAATGATCTGCTGTTGAAGGGCAACATTGTAAAAAAAAATTTGGGACAATTCCAAAGTTCCTCAAGGTCACAATGAATTATCAAATATATGATGCAATACCAAACTTGAGAACCGGAAGTCGTAGAGAGATGGGGCTACCACCGTTCAACTCAGGACAACTTGACCTTTCAAGTATCACAAGGTCAAGGTCATAGTTAACTTTGAAGGTCAAGGTAAAATTTCATCATGACCTGACATTGACCTCAAATTGAAGGTCTCAAAATACTGATCATTTTTGCAATTTATAGTAGGTTGATATCTGTTACCTTTAAAAAGATATACACACAATACTATACTTTTAAGAATTATCTCGTCGTAATTTGTGAACAGACGGTCGGACAGTTTTGAGCTTAATGTATAAAATGTAGAGCTTGTCGAGAGGAACATTTTATACACAGTATGTATGCAGCAAACTCTTATCGTTTTCTTAATATGTAAGCTTGAAATTGCAGCGTAAATTTTGTTTGCACTCAGTGACCTTTGACCTTGGGTGCAAATTAAAGGTCACATGAATTAAATATTATTGGTGAAGGTCCCAAGTCTCTACGACTTCCGGTTCTCGAAATAGAATTTTTCAAAAATTGTGTTCAATTTTTCAAGGGTAACAACTCCTTATAAGGGTTGATATCAAATTAATTGTTTTTGTTTGTTAACATTGCAATCTGTTCTTGTACATGCTGCCGTTTTCAAATCGATTGTATCTCTAATACGTTTTAAGAAAAATGCAAATAAAAGAAATTGCTTGAAGGGGATGCAACTCTCAAAGGAGTTGATGAAATCCTATGCAGCCTCATATGGTAATACATCATGATGAGATCTACCTATAGTACAAATAAAGTCATGATATCTTTAAAAACAACCAGGGGGGGCCATGTTGAAAAAAACAAATAAAAGGGAGATAACTTCTAAAGGGGATGATGAAATCCTTAACAGGGTCATCTGGTAATACTTCATGATGAGGTCTATCTGTGGTTCAAATTTGGTCTTGATAACTGTAATAGAAACGAGGGGAAGGCATGTCAAAAAAATGTTGGAAGAAAAAAAGAAAAAACTAGTATCTCAATTGTTTGTAAAACAATTGAAAGGTCTTTCCTGTAAAAGTGATGTTTTGTAATGTACTCTCTAAGACCTTTCATTTGATATACGACAAGCTAGCTTCTGAAAATTTTCACTTTTACACTTAATTACCCCATCCGCCTACATTTGTGATATCGGAAGTATGATATATGTAATACAGACTTGATGATCTTTCATATGATATGCGACAACGCCATGTTCTAGAAAGTTTGAGTTTTGCATAATAACCCCATCAACCTCATTTTTGGAGGACGGAATTTGATATTTGAAATGTACACCTTATGACCTTTCATTTGATATACAACAACCTTACCTTAGAAGACAATTTATTTTCTGCACTCAATGACCCCACCAACCCATTTTTGGGGACGTCAATTCGATATTTGAAATGTACGCTGTACGGACTTTCATTTGATATGCGACAACCTAACCATCTGAGAAGTTTGAATTTTTGCACTAAATGACCCCACCCTTCCCACTGGAATGAAAAAGGGGTTAGAATTTTCATTTTGTGTAGAGCTCATTAAGACCTTCAATTTGATATATCAATGACCCCATTTGGCAAAGTGCCAAAATGATGAAATATCAGTTGTATAAATAGAACTTATGAAACTTACAAAGTCAATGCAAAACATGAAAATTTCAAATTGATTTTTGGGGTTTTTTCATTGAATGTTTTGGTACTTGATCAAACATATGACAATGTTAAACTCTTCAATTTTGATAGTTTCGGGTGGTTACCTGTTGTTGATTCAGAAATACATGCCGCCGCTCGCAAAATATCAAACTGCATTATCTCTAAAATGACAATAGATATCTCAAATCTGTTAAAAGTTAAATGATCTATAGTAAAGGACAACATTGTACAAAAAATTTGGGACAATTCCGAAGTTCATCAAGGTCACAATGAATCATCAAATATATGATGCAATACCAAACTTGAGAACCGGAAGTCGTAGAGACATGGGACTACCACCATTCAACTCAGGACCATATTGACCTTTCAAATATTACAAGGTCAAGGTCATAGTACACTTTGAAGGTCAAGGTAAAATTTCATCATGACCTGACATTGACCTCAAATTGAAGGTCTTTAAATACTGATCATTTTGCAATTTATAGTAGGTTGATATCTGTTACCTTTGAAAAGATATACACACAATACTATACTTTTAAGAATTATCTCATTTTAACTTTTGAACAGACCGTCGGACAGTTTTGAGCTTAATGTGTAAAATGTAGAGCTCGTCGAGAGGAACATTTTATACACAGTATGTATGCAGCAAACTCTTATCGTTTTCTTAATATGTAAGCTTGAAATTGCAGCGTAAATTTTGTTTGCACTCAGTGACCTTTGACCTTGGGTCCAAATGAAAGGTCACATAAATTAAAGATTACTGGTGAAGGTCCGAAGTCTCTACTACTTCCGGTCCTCGAAATAGAATTTATAAAAATTGTGTATAATTTTGAAGGAAATAACTCCTTATAAGGGTTGATAACAAACTAATTGTTTATGTTCATTAACATTGCCATCTATTCTTGTAGATGCTCTCATTTTCAATTCAGTTCTATCTCTTACACTTTTTAAGAAAAATGCAAATAAAAGAAATTGCTTCAAGGGATATAACTCTCAAAGGGATGATGAAATCCTATGCAGCCTCATATGTTAATACATATTAATGAGATTTACCTATCGTACAAATAAAGTCATGATATCTTTAAAAACAACGAGGGGATCATGTTGAAAAACATAATAAAAGGAGATAACTCCTAAAGGGATGATGAAATCCTTAACAGGGTCATCTGGTAATACTTCATGATGAGGTCTATCGATGGTCCATATTTGGTCTTCATAACTCCAATAGAAACGAGGGAGGCCATGTCAAAAAATGTTGGAAGAAAAAAGAAAAAAAAAAAAAGAAAAAAAAAACATTAGAAAACAATAAGGTCTTTCCTAACGGGTGGAAAGACCTTAAAAAAAAAAACATTAGAAAAACAATAAGGTCTTTCCTAACGGAGTGGAAAGACCTTAAAAAAAAAAAAAACATTAGAAAACAATAAGGTCTTTCCTAACGGGTGGAAAGACCTTAAAAACAATAGAAAAACAATAAGGTCTTTCCTAACGGGTGGAAAGACCTTAAAAAAAAAAAACATTAGAAAAACAATAAAGTCTTTCCTAACGGAGTGGAAAGACCTTAAAAAAGAAAAAACATTAGAAAAACAATAAGGTCTTTCCTAACGGAGTGGAAAGACCTTAACAATAAGGTCTTTCCTAACGGAGTGGAAAGACCTTAAAAACATTAGAAAAACAATAAGGTCTTTCCCAACGGAGTGGAAAGACCTTAAAAACATTAGAAAAACAATAAGGTCTTTCCCAACGGGTGGAAAGACCTTAAAAAAAAAAAACATTAGAAAAACAATAAGGTCTTTCCTAACGGGTGGAAAGACCTTAAAAACATTAGAAAAACAATAAGGTCTTTCCTAACGGGTGGAAAGACCTTAAAAAACATTAGAAAAACAATAAGGTCTTTCCTAACGGATATAAGGTCTTTCCTAACGGGTGGAAAGACCTTAAAACAATAAGGTCTTTCGTAACGGGTGGAAAGACCTTAAAAAAGAAAAACATTAGAAAAACAATAAGGTCTTTCCTAACGAGAGTAAAGACCTTAAAACATTAGAAAAACAATAAGGTCTTTCCTAACGGAGTGGAAAGACCTTAAAAACATTAGAAAACAATAAGGTCTTTCCTAACGGAGTGGAAAGACCTTAAAAAACATTAGAAAACAATAAGGTCTTTCCTAACGGATATAAGGTCTTTCCTAACGGAGTGGAAAGACCTTAAAACAATAAGGTCTTTCGTAACGTTGTGGAAAGACCTTAAAAAAAAAAAACATTAGAAAACAATAAGGTCTTTCCTAACGGAGAGTAAAGACCTTAAAAACATTAGAAAAACAATAAGGTCTTTCCTAACGGAGTGGAAAGACCTTAATTAGAAAACAATAAGGTCTTTCCTAACGGGTGGAAAGACCTTAATAATTATAAAACTTTCATAGCAATCCTTAATAATAGAATTGATGATTCAGCATAAATTCGGTTATTAGTGTAAGCATAGATTACTTGTGTTATTAGCTGTTTCACCTCTATTAAATATAGGCTATCAGATGTATGTTTGTCATTGCGCAATATGATATGACTGCGCACGCGATCTTTTCATTCCGACATTTGAAAGAAACAGACGGAATATTATTTGGTGATTTAAAGAAAATTATTTTGGTGATTAAAAGATATAGGATCCACATTGTGCAGATTTTGTACCACTTTTCTACAATTGGAACTCATGTGGTATAATTAGAGTTAGTCTCCCGCAACAATTGTGGGATATTTAATAGAATATCAGTGTTTTATAGCAAATTAATTTCAATTTATTGCTTATTTTGCTTATTTTCACATGTTATAATACTTTTACTATCCGGATGTAGCGATCGGTGTTTATGTATAAGAATTGAGCCATTAATTTTTTCACATTTCACTCCGGCGGTCACAGCTTAATGCTAATTGAAGGTTACGCATGTTCAACATATTTATTTTTATCTCTTCATGTATGCATCACCATAACCTTAACTGTAAGCATCATTATATATGCAATAGCAACAATTTAGCAGATAGCTGTCTTATTATCAGTATAGATGTTATTACTATCATTATAAATGTTTTTATCATCATGCTAGATGTTATTATCATCATTATAGATAGTTATATATAGTACATGTGTTTTAAATATCGTCTAGTATTCTGTTAAATTACCACTGTGTCCGTTTAATTACTTTGACCGATTTTATAATATAAAATTAGCACATATCACCTCACTTGCGCTATTTTTAACAGCATCGTCATTCGGTACAGATTGTTTAATCAGCCTCCTCGCTCGTGTAACCCAGAATATTTTATTGTTATCGGAAGCTGACCGACATTTGTGCAACGGTATCACTTCACGTAAACACAAATATTTCATTCCTGACAGATGAATGTTAAACTGGTTGGTTATAGGCGTCAATGAACGTCGCTAATTGAGAAATTCTTTATTTATAGTACAAATCAATATTCTGTTTTGGTTGTTCAATTTGATCTTATAGTTGTTTGGCACTAAGATGAATACAAGAAGGTCATCAAAAGATGGAAAGCCACTGCAACATTAGAAGCTGCATCAAGACAAGAGGAAACACAACTTTAACCAGGTTCAGTACCAGCATCTAACGATCCCTCAACTTCAGGAGGATAATTGTTCTTTTGATGTAGTAAATCGACCAGGTAATGCAATCGGTAAAGATCATTCAAATCTCACGCAAACAACTAGTTACTCTCCTAGTCTTGATTATGATATAACATTGAATGTTAGTCAGTACTTAAAATAAAAATAAAAAAATCAAACGGGCGAGTATGTCATTTTTGTTCTACTTAGGAACAACTCTATAATTGATAATGACCAGCAAAAGTGTCATATGAACAGGGAAATTTGTTATTAAACCAGTTTTGCCTCATACAAGAATAACAAATAAAGAAATCTGAGTATAAATATATTGTTGCTGAGATACTTTTGTAGTGGAATTAAGTCGATATAAAGTTCGACGGTTTGGGACTTGGCATTCGACGACTATGTTAATATAGCAGTATTATTATATCCTCAATCGATTTGGCTGGCATTGAAACGAATATTCTGTTATCTACGTTTAATGTTTACAATATATACTTGATAGTCCTTATACAACTGTTCACATTATTTAACACACATTTCGATGTTTCTCTTTCGAATACAAAATCTTTCTAATTAGATACGTTACAGTCTGAGATAATAAATTCCTAACGTAATGTATCTACAAGCTGCGTTGCCGATTACGATTTGAACTTTTCTTGACCTTAGAAATGATATATAGTAAATGTAAGGAAACCGTTAACCCTCTGAGATTGTAAATCCATGTCAACGATTTGCAGACGATAATCTTTTCAAAGATCAAAACTTTTGGTGATCAAGTTTGTAAAAGTAACTTGCAATCGAAAATAGTGTACAAACGATCTCTACTCTAATTATTAATACTAATAATAATAATAATAAAAAAAAAAAAAAAAAAAAAAAAATTATTCTAACAAATGAACTAAATTACAAATAATATTGTCATCTCGTCAAGAAAATATATATAGTATTGAACTCCATTTAATTTTATCTAAGACCGACCAGTGCTTCGAAGGAACCACACACGTTATTGATGAGCGGCCTAGAGATGCTTATCCTATTTTTCCTTAAACGAAATAACTTACTATTTACAAGTTTAGACCTGTCGCTGGTCAATTGCTTTGTTATAAGTCACCTACCGATTGAGTTTAAGGGACTTAAGAATCTCACTATGTTCGTCTGTCTGTCTTGTCTGTCCACCTGTCAATCCGGCAAATCAGTCTTCCACATTTTGTTTTCGTGCTTGAAGATATCGATTTAATATTTGGTGTATTGTTTTATCATGACAAGTTACAGATCAAGTATGAATGTTGTTCCGGTCTGATGATTTTGTGCAGAGTTGTGGTCAAATACACACAAATAATTAGTTTTCCACACATTTTTTCGTCATACTTGAAGATGTTGATTTGATAATTGGCATATAGTTTTATCGTGACAAGTTACAGATCAGGTTCGAATTGTGTTCCGGTCTGATGTATTTGTGCAAATTATGGTCCTTGGACTAAGAAAATTCATTAAAATAATCAGTTGTCCGCACATGTTTTCGTCATGCTTGAATATATTGATTTGATAAATTGTATATAGTTTTATCATGACAAGTTACAGATCAAGTTCGAATTTTGTTCCAGTCTAATGATTTTGTTCAAAGTTATGGTCCTTGGAAGAAAATTCCCCAAATAATCAGTTTTCCGCAATTAATTTTTGTTAGTGCTTGAAGATATTGATTTGATAATTTGTACATAGTTTTATCATGTCAAGTTACATATCAAGTTACATATCAAGTTCATATTTTGTTCCAGTCTGCTGATTTTTGTGCTGAGTTTTGGTCCTTGGGCTTAATATTCTATAAATTCACACACATTATCAGTTTTCCTCAATTTTGTTGTTGTCATGCTTGAAGATATTGCTTTAATAATTGGTATATAGTTTTATCATGACAAGTAATTGCTCAAGTTTTGTTCCGGTTTGGTGATTTTGTGCAGAGTAATGGTCCCTGGACTTAATAAAATTTACTTAATTATCAGTTTTCCACATTTGTTTTTCTCGTCATGCTTGAATATATTGACTTGATATTTGTTCTATAGTTTACACCATGACAAGTTATAGATCAAGTTAATATTTTGTTACAGTACAATGAATTATTAACCGGTAGTGACTATGTATTGCAATGCATTACTTTCAGAATGCTTTTTGATAGAACTTCTTTCTCTAGATATCAGTTTAGGAATCCTACAATAGTCACTGAATATTTTCGGATTAAGTCAAGGGATACATAGTTCTCGTTTCTTCAGGAAAGGCGCTGCTACAGAGCTGCCATAAATGGTTGACCTGATTCTAAATCTCAGGCAATGTGTAGATGGAAGTCTATGTCATTTCGTTCATATATTCAAATACAACAATGGGTATAACTGTTTGAATTTTTCTAATTTTATGTTTAGAACTTGCAATTACTTTAGTAATACTAACCGTTATGTAAGATTAGCAGGTTCGCCAGTAACCATTAGAGTGTGGTTTCCACCTTTGTAGAAAACGAATTTATTCCAGCTCGGAATATACCAGGTGGCATTCATCTTGTACAAGATTAAAACTGGAACTCGGTTTTCAATATCTCTAATTTTACACACATGCAGATATGCGGAATTGATTGAGTTGACAATACGACAGGCGTATAACATATAAGATGTGGGAAAATACTGTGAATATAGTTTCTGTTCTTTTACTGAATATCAGATTGCTGTGGTCTTAAGTTTGCCAAATAAACGTGACATTATTCCGTAGTAACAGAAACAATGATTAGAACCAGGAAGAGGATAATCAGCTGGCTGGCTAGTTTGATCATTCGTCAAGGCGGATATTGCAATCAATACATACGATACTCCGATGTATCTCCCAATTCCATATTTAAATGCCAAAATGGTGAACATTTGACTCATATTGGTTATACAATTTGCTTACCACATTTCAAGGCGCGGTAGAAGCCTTTCTTGTCTACACCACATACTTTCCACAATGTGTATTAAGAAATTGCATGATATTCATTAGAATTCAGTTATCGTTAGGGTTTAAATATATGAGTCCTATATATTGTATTTGGCTCACAGCTTCTACGCAGCTCTATCCGCTTTTAATGGCGGTTGACCCGACAATCATTTATGACTGTCTTGATCAATTTGGCACATTTCGCTGCGTTTCCTTTAAATATGCGTCATTTGGCGTCATATTTCATTTAGCATCAAAACATTTGATATTGCGGGTCTCTGTATCCCAGGACCACCACACAAAAATTTACGAATCTCTGTTTCCCAGGATTCATTTAATTGAATGCTTCATTTATTGTAAATAATTAGTTATCGAGTTATCTATCTAGTTATCTTTTGTAGTCTGCCAATATGAAAGGTGACTACGTTTAATTAATTATCTATTTACTATATATATATCTTAATTATTTATCTATTTAGTTATCTAGTTATCGTGTCGTAGTTTGCCAATATGAAAGGTGATTACGTTCATTCAAATATCTATTTACTATACATATATATATCTTAACTGTTTACCTAGTTATATGTGTTTATAATTTTATAATAAAGCTGTGGCCAAATACTGCCAATACCGTGTTTCTAATCATTGCGCATCAATAATAATAGAATTTATGATTCAGCATAAATTCGGTTATTAGTGTAAGCATAGATTACTTGTGTTATTAGCTGTTTCACCTCTATTAAATGTAGGCTATCAGATGTATGTTTGTCAATGCGCAATATGACTGCGCACGCGATCTTTTTCATTCCGACATTTGAAAGAAACAGACGGAATATTATTTGGTGATTTAAAGACCCACCCACCCACCACTATGTCTTATACTACCTAGCATAATATATCATGAACATATTTTTGCTGTGTCTTTACTATATTTTTCAGGATGATCCTTGTACAACAGTTCGGATGAACCGTCAACTAAGCAGTATATGTGGAACATCAGATTATTATCTACAGTGTACTTGTCCGTTGTTTGCTAGTATAGCTATGCCATCTCAACGTGTGTTGTGTTTTAAGACTATTTATTCTTAGACATTTATAAATACAGTAATCTGTGACTTCGTTCGTACATGTATCATATAAGATCATTTTTGTATGTGCCGGTTTATATGAACATTCCGTAGTGATATTTAGTTATGGGCACATTTCGCTGCGTTTCTTTTAAATATGCGTCATTTGGCGTCATATTTCATTTAGCATCAAAACATTTGATATTGTGGGTCTCTGTATCCCAGGACCACCACACAAAAATTTACGAATCTCTGTTTCCCAGGATTCATATAATTGGATGCTTCATTTATTGTAAATAATTAGTTATCGAGTTATCTATCTAGTTATCTTTTGTAGTCTGCCAATATGAAAGGTGACTACGTTTAATTAATTATCTATTTACTATATATATATCTTAATTATTTATCTATTTAGTTATCTAGTTATCGTGTCGTAGTTTGCCAATATGAAATGTGACTACGTTCATTCAAATATCTATTTACTATACATATATATATCTTAACTGTTTACCTAGTTATATGTGTTTATAATTTTATAATAAAGCTGTGGCCAAATACTGCCAATACCGTGTTTCTAATCATTGCGCATCAATAATAACCTTTAAAAAGGAAATGTATTCCAAAGTTGCAGTAGAAATTTATTTTAATTAAATTTAAATACGTTTTGTCAAAATTGAAGACTTGGCATACAAGAAGCACTTTGATAAGGTTTAATTACCTTAGTACTGGTGTATTTTACAGGTAAAAGAAACCCTATTTTTCTCAAACTCGTGTATTACTTATCTAGTGAATTCAAAAGGCCTTGTGATTTAAGTTTTACAGGTGAGGATGTTGTAATTTTCTATGGATGTTATTTAAAATTTATTACTCTCTGACCAGGTGTGATCTTTTTAATCAGTGTGCCCCAAGCAGGATGTATTACTTTATGGTCTACCCCTAATCAGAAGAAAAATTTTATTCATTTCTTTAATTTTGTATCCCTTTTTAAAATATATATATTTCCCAAATTATAATAAGAATAGATATATTTCTGATGGAAGGTTAAACAATGCCAGTGATTTTGTTGGCTGTTGTTACCTCTGTAAAAGAGAGTTATATAACTATAATTGTATGTAACAATGAAACCAAGGATTCGAATAGTCATACTATACAAATCCTTGATAAAACCAGTGTAGTTTTTATTTAGGAATTTTGGAAAATCAAGTTTTGTTTAAAAAAAAACACATGCCAAACAAAAGCACCTTAATAAGGTTTTATTACCCTCAGTATAGGTTTGGTTTTCAGGTAGAAAAAAAGTCTTTTTATTTAACAATACTCAGACTTTAAAATTACATAATTTAACTATCTCGATTTGATAAATCTGAGAATCATGTAAGGATGTAGAAATCGGTTTTTATATATATCTTTATTTTATTGTTCCAGTTGTCATGTCATTTAAAAAGAAAACTATTTCAACAATCAAAATTATAAAAAGTAGAGGTTATTTGGTCGAGTATGGTTCAGACTGGTCGAGTATTGTTTAGACCTTTGGTCGAGTTTGGTTCAGACTGAAAAAAAAAAGGTTGAGAGATGGTCAAGTATTGGTCGAATACAGGTCGAGAATGGTTTAAGACTGTTTCAGACTGGTCGAGTAATAGTTCATACTATTTTCAATAGCAAAGATAAGGGTCAAGTACAAATCAGTACAGTCGAGTATAGCTAAGATTGGGTCGAGTAATATTAAGTTAAATTCAGACCAGTTCAGACTGGTCGAGTAAAAATCAGTACAGTCGAGTACAGATATAGGCCATTTCAGACTTTTACTGATTTGTAGTGAAAGTTTCTACTTAATATTGATGCACAAACATTTCAATAAGTAAATTGGCAATTTTCGATCTTCATACTAAATATTTTTCTTTATAACAATTATTGTGTTGTGTCACCTGACACTAGCGACACATTCGGATGAATACAAACATGAGGCACTATCCTCAGAGAAAAGTTTCTATTTTTATTGCAGTTATGATTGTTTTGAATTGATAATCAAGCAGTTTCGGTATTAATTTACATGTAACATAACTAGTACTGATACAAAATATGTTCGGATGCCAAAAGCATAATCATAATTGTAAGGTGTACATGTCTATCTGGCAGGTGTCATCTGACCTTGACCTCATTTGCATGGTTCAGTGGTCAATGGTAAAGTTTCAGTGTTAACTTTGTTTCTTGGATACTATAATCAATAGGTCAACTATAGTTAATGCATAGATTGATTGTAAGGTGAACATGTCTGTCTGTCATGGTTCATCTGACCTTGACCTCATTTTCACAGTTCATTGGTCAATGTTAAATTTTCCTAGTTAAGCTTGTTTCTTAGAAACTATAAGCAATAGGTCAACTATATCTAATGCATAGATTGATTGTTAGGTGAACATGTCTGTCTGGCATGGTTCATCGGACGATGACCTCATTTTTCACAGTTCATTGGTCAATGTTAAATTTTCCTGGTTAAGTTTGTTTCTAAGAAACTATAAGCAATAGGTAAACTATATATTGTGTATGGAATGATTGTAAGGTGTACATGTATTTCCGGTTTGGTTTATCTGACCTTGGCCTAATTTTCTTGGATCATGTTAAGTTTGTGTGATACTTGTAGTAAAGCTTTATATTTAGGACTATCAACATAAAATCAATTATCAGTATAGCAGAAGAGACATTTCAGCGTGTGCACTCTTGTTACAAAATATGATTTTCCTTCATTTAACAAGATATTTGAATTTACGTTTGGACTTCTTTTTTTGATGAACCAAATTTAGATTAATTCTTTCCCTCTGTCTTTAAATTAAAAATGCAAAATTCCTAACACACTTACAGAACATCTTGATGATGTCAGTTTCATAGAAGTTCTTGTTTTAATCCGAGTGGATGATTTTTACAGAGTATGATATATTGCTAAATTCATTTTTATGAAACAAAGCTAGACTTATTCTTTTAATCTGCCTTTAACTTTATAATGTAAAATACTGGGAAAAAGAAGAGTGGTCAAATAATTTCATATTATTGATAGAGGAAATATACATACTGTTTGCATTTATACAGATCTCTGGAATTTTGTAGCATCCATATCTACTTCCCAACACCCTTTTGTAATTTGGTATACAGTCAAGCACGGTTATGAAAGAAACAAGTTTTTAATTTTTGGTTGATATTCCAAAACAATAGACACCATATATTCAAATATTTAGTTGTCTTTCACAAGATTTGGTTGACCTTTCTTGAATATATGTGTCCAATAACACCACTGAGTCGTTTATCCGGTTCCTTCCTGCTTTCCTCGATTTGTAGCATTGTCGATTGTATTTTTACCGGATGTGTACCTGTTAATTGCACTACGACGGGTTCCACTAGTGGAGAAGTCTACGTTCCCTTCTGGCACACCTTAATACAGACCTTTAGTTTGGATCACATCGCTCAATATTCTGTTTCTTGTGAAATAATCATGGAAAAACTCTGTCTTTTTGTGGCAAGTTCGTTTTTTTGTATTCATCTTTCAAAGGTTATCACTTTTATATATGTTTTTTTCATTTATTTTATTTTTTCATTTGTTGAACAAGACGAAGAACACGTCAACAGATACAACAATTCAAAAGAGTTAAGGAGACACAGAATACATTATCAAATTTATCTAATTAACTTATCCAGTTTTTTTTAATCCTATTTAAGAGTCAAACTATTCGACAACTGGAGAAAAACGGAATAGAATTGACAACGACAAAAAAGATAACTGGAACAGGGAAGAAACAAAAAGAAAGTACACTAAAGAGTGGTATGAGTTTACTCTAAAGTTTATTTTAAATATAACATTAAAAATATAAGTAAAACACTTACTCCTTTGTTAATTCAAACTTGATTCAAATAACTTTAATTTTCAGACAATGGACAGCTTCAATATTTATAAAAAAATTCACATTTTGAATCTGATAAAACAAACGAAATTGCAGTTGAATATGTTCTTGAAGTTTTCCCCACTTAAATAATTTTTTTTACATAAACATGTAATGTTTTACCAAATTGGTGGTGATGTCAACGTTAAGTCATAAACATTTAGATAATTAGATTTGAGCCAGTGCATACCCAAAGATTAGCTTTAAGAGCGGGTTACCAATGGTGCAATCAAAAGAATAAGCGAATGCTATACAAATAGACAATACCTATGGAACGCCACAGCTGCCTTATGATGACGATAATCATATCATTAAGGGTTGAGGTAAAACATGAAGCAAATTTTCTATACTATTACGACATGTGACTAAGCTACTCCGTCAATTTGCTATATCACTTTGATAAATTAATATATACTATAAAGACGTTTTGATATAACATGGAGATACCTTTTCATACTATTCTGTCATTTTACTTTGTCATAAAGACATTCTTTTATACTATGAATACATCTTTATATATCACAGAGCTACCTTTTCATACTATTCTGTCATTTTACTATACTATTATGCAATATTGCTATAACATAAATATACATTTTATACTATAAAGACATCTTTATATAATATTGAGAAACTTTTCATACTTTTTGTCACCTCACCATGCTATTATGTCATGTTACTATCTTATAACGATAAATATTTTACTATACAATCATCTCGATATAACATGGAGCAACTTTTTCATACTACTCTGTCATATTACTATCTAATGAAGACATATTTTAATATAAAGCTACCAATTTCTTATACCACGAGGTGTCATTTATATACCAGTAGACTATTTGATTACACTACAAGACAATTTCATCGTACTATCAGAAGACAGTTCTAT
Source organism: Mytilus coruscus (assembly GCA_017311375.1). Classification (NCBI taxonomy): domain Eukaryota; kingdom Metazoa; phylum Mollusca; class Bivalvia; order Mytilida; family Mytilidae; genus Mytilus; species Mytilus coruscus. The sequence goes on from JAASAO010003878.1 coordinate 66,491, forward strand.
AAATAGCGGAGAAAATATTATATTTCATATTTTTTCAACTATTTTTTATTCTGTGTTTAGTACGTTCCAGTATGGCCACATCAAGTTAATTTGTAGATAATCATCCACCTGTTTTAAGCAAGTGGGGTGGGTGGGAAGATTCTATCAATTTTAATTCAATTTTAATTCTTAACAATCTCTTGGAAATTTATATTATTTCTCATAAAACGAATTTAAAAATGAAGAAAGTGTTCATGGGACACAGATGCACCTGCTCCCACATAAACCCTAAAGGGACATAACTCTTGAACGGTAACAGTTACAATACTCAAATTTGAACTTGATACATGTATGTGTATTGTGGTAATAAGCATTGTGTATAAGTTTCAAATAATCGGACAAGGCAAAGTAAAGTTAGAGCACGGAAACCAGAAAAAAATGAAAATTTCAAAGTTTTCAAGGGCATAACTCATGAGCCGTAAAAGATGCAAAACCCAAATTCGAACTTGATCTGTATATTGTGGTTATAAGCATTGTGTAGAAGTTTCAAATCATTTGGCCAAGCCAAACTAAAGTTCAAGCACAGAAACCAATATCGAGACATATGTACGTACGGACGGACGGATGGACAGGGGTAACACTTAATGCCCTTCGCCTAGCGACAGGGGCATACAAATAATATTTACTCTAAACAAAGTTGGGCGGTTGAAGATGTATGGGCGGCGAGATGGCTATTAATCAAAGCATCATGGATGTTGTGATCCAGCCAATTTTGTAGCTAGTCTGACATTTTTTTCTGACCATACTTTCAATATTTCTCATTTCCATAATCTCACTGTAAAATTTCTATTTTATTGCCCAAGATGGAATTTTGAAATATTGATGCAAATTATTTTGGTATTTCAATTAAAGACAGTATCAGATTTTTAAGATCTATTTTTTAGAAACATTTGAAATTCAACGATCTTGACAAGAATGTTAAGGAAATCTTCAAACGTGTAGTATTTTTTATATGCCATTATTAATAATTGGCTTAATGATTTCCCAAAGAGGCATTAAAATGCACTTTCTCAATAACAAAATATCAAATAACTATTTTTATCTAAATTGGTGTTCTTTCTACATGAAGGAAAAAGGACATTTCCTTTAATCAAATATACATGTACAAAAACCTAATGCTGAGTTAAATCCAATTACTGTTAAATAGCAATATAATAGGAATATACAAAATAAATTTATTGCGGAAAATGCTCAGGTAATTAAGAGTTATGCAATTGTGTTTATTGTTAAAATTAAATTACTGATAACTGTAACTTAAATAGACCTTAATCATTAACTTATATCAGATAATTATGACACTGATTTAACAAGTGAAATACAATCTGGTTGCATTTTTAAACATATTTTAATTTTAGTCTGTAGATGTGAACTTACATCTTATTAATCAGTCAGCTTTCACAGAAAATTAACAGAATAATTTTATGTAGTGTTGATCAAAATAAATAATAGGTACATTATTGAGGTCAAGATTTTGTATATTCGGTTAGATGTGTATTAAATTGAATACACAAATTATTGACCTCAATCCAGTATGATTATCAATTGTCATGATATATTAACTAAGGTCAATTACAACTCCAGTTGATTGGAGTTGAATCGAATAAATACTTACACCTTTGAGTGTAATTGTTTGAAAATATTGACAGTTGTCTATCATACTGGTATTGTATCAATACTCTTATTTACCTAATGAAAAATGGGAATAATAGCATTTCAAAAAGTGTGGAATCAACTCTATTATCAATACACATCTTTAACTAAATTTTATTCAATGGTTTACAGGAACATAAGATACTGATAAAACACTTACATTATTCTTTTCAACTGCTTAAATTTGATGAATCACATTTTCCACATTAATTACGAAATGGTAATTTAATATAAATTTTGATTTACAAAGGAACTCTATGCAAGTGTATATCTAAAATAAAGAAGTTGTTCGCCCAACGTTTTCTTAATTATAAAACAAATAACATATCTTAAGTTTGTAGTTGATGATTAAAATGGTGTATAAAGTTTCTGCAAGTCAAAGAAACACAATTATTTTCATGATATATCTTTAACTTAGAATTTTGCACCATCTCCAAATATGGAGTGACCGAATAGATCCAGTATGGCTGAATCAAAAAACTTTCTATAGAGGCCTTTTTGTTGTTGAATTTGTAAACTGCATCTTGTAATTAAAATTAAGCAAGACAGATACAGTGTGACATGTGAAAAATTGTCTCACCCCTCTGAAAAGAAAGTCAATAACTCTGGAAGGAAAAATCGAAATTTCACCATAAATCATACAGATCATAACACTGTCACAACAAACAACTTTGTAAAGTGAAGTTAACAAATGTGACACTCCCAAGATACAAGTGTGACATGTGAAAAATTACCTCCCTCTTTTTATATGAAAAAGTCCATAACTCTGGAAGGAAAAATGAAAATTTAACAAAAATGTATACAGAGCATTGGAATAACAGTAAAAACAACAGTGTAAAGCTCGAAGTTAATCAAGCAAGGCATTCTTAAGATACAGCGCAACGTGAAATCCCCTTTTGTTAATGAGTTAATTCCATAAAACTGAAACGAAAAGTTTCACCAAAAAGTACACAGACCTTGAGACCATCACCACAAAGAACTGAGTACATTTAAAGTTATTCCGCAACAGCCCAACTTTGTTTAGAGTAAATATTATTTGTATGCCCCCGCCACTAGGTGAAGGGGGCATTAAGTGTTAACCCTTTCCATCCGTCCGTCCGTTCATACGTCACGAAATTGGTTTCCGTGCTCGAACTTTAGTTTGGCTTGGCCGAATGATTTGAAACTTATACACAATGCTTTTAACCACAATATACAGATCAAGTTTGAATTTGGGTTTTGCATCTTTTACTGCTCATGAGTAATGCCCCTTGAAAACTTGAAATTTTCAATTTTTGTGGTTTCCATGCTCTAACTTTACTTTGCCTTGACCGATTAATTAAAACTTGTACATATTGATTATTACCAAAATATACAGTTCAAATTCGTTGTTGGGTATTGTAACCGTTCAAGAGTAATGCCCCTATAGAACTTATGTAGAAGCGGGGGCATCTGTGTCCCATGAACACTTTTTCATTTTCTAAATTTGTAATTGAAGAAATAATGTAAATTTCCTAGAGATTGTTAAGAATTAAAAATTAATAGAATCCTCCCTCCCGCCCCACTTGCTTGAAAAAGGTGGATGATCATCTACAAATAAACTTGATGTTGCAATACTGGATTTTCTGAAAACACAGAAAGAAAAAAATTACATGAAATATAATATTTTCGCCACAATTTATAGAATTGTCTTCTGATAGGATAGTACGATGAATTGGTCTTGTAGTGTAATTAAATAGTCCACCCTGATATACCCTATCTTTTTCGGGTAATTAATACGGATAGCGTTTGACATCTTTAGCCGAACAGATTTATCATTTTTACATAATTTAATTCATTGTATGCTGGTTCATATTCTGGACGCCAGTCTTTGCTCCTTTCTAATATAATTCACAAACAAAAACAAATATGAAGCTTAGAAATTGAAAATATTAAATACTAAACTCGTTCAAAGGGTATCTACACGTCTCAATCTTCAAAATCGCTTATCTAAAAATACTACCATCGCTAACATTTTTAACAATAAAAATCGTGGTTACCCTTCTATCGATAAGTGTCATGCCAAAAAATGACTTACATGTCCCCGTCTTTCCACCAACAATACGGTAAGGTCCACGTTTAATGGTCGCACATTTTCTTTAAATTTTGAAACTGATATAACTTCAAAACAAACAGTATTATTTATTTACTCACATGAAACAAACCGGGATGCGGTATTCAGTACGTAGGTGAAACTGGACGATATTTATCTAAACGCACTCAAGAACATCTGTATCGTTTTAAAAGACCCAATAAATTCAAAAGTATCATTTATCAACACCTTAAGAAGCACAATCATCCTATTAAATATTTAGCAGTTCAACCTTTAGAAGTAGTAAATAAGCAGCCTGGTGAATCTCATTCAAAGTTTGTACGATCACGGAAAATATTGAATTAAATTGGATTAAAAATTACAGACAGTCTACCCTCTCGGTCTTAATGATAATATCATGGGAATTGGTAATATATCAAGAACCGATTCTGTTAACATTTTGGATATAGTTTCTAAAACTGCTCGTAAAACCGTTCTCATGGTCGTAGAAAAATCGCAATCAAAGAAAATTTCGGACAAATCATATCAATATTTCGGACCTAATTTCTATTTCAAAAATCAACGGCAGACATTATCTGTTAACAAAGCTCTGTTCATTACCGGTTAATAAGTTAAATAAAATTTTAGAGGATTGCAACACAATTTCATATAGCAGTCCTAAGTATGAAATCGTTCACATTATAATGGCATATTGTTATTTTAAACTGTTTCCCAAAATTGATCGCCCTGAAGATCATAAAAACAGTTTATCAAAATAAAGTATGTCAATAAAGGTTTTGATTTTGTAAATATTGCCGGTATTTTTAACGACCATTCTGTTAAAGAACAAATTCCTGGATATTTTGATAATACTGAGCTCCCTATAATTTGTTATATTTACAAGAAATCTACCCGGAAATTTGTGTTTAATTATAGCCAATTGTGTAAAGATGTTAATATCAGTGAAAATACACCTACTTCATGTAATTGCAGTAATTCCGAATACATTTATGGACCCATTTCCCATGTTATAACAGGAGATCTTAACATCGTTCAAGACCGAGAGTTAAAATCATTCCTCAGTAAAGGACCTAAATATCGTCCCCGTCAATTATTAATTGGAATGAGTGTCGTAATTTCATCCACGACTCACTCCATACTTACTGTTTGAAATGGATAAAACGGGAAAAACTGACAAAAATTCTTTGGACTCTTTTTAATTCAGTAATGAACATAGTTGATATACGTATTCAACATTTTAAAGAACATTTTACTCTTAACAATAACCACAATAAACCTATTTCTCGTATCAAACATAAACTAAAAGAACTAGCTAAGGAATTTGTTTTGTCCCGGCCGATAAAGCTGCTAATAATATTATTATTGTTTGACGTAAATTTTACATTGAGGTTCTGAAAAAAGAAATCACCAATTCACCAACATTCCAACTGACTCCATTTTCAGAAAACGACATCTGTTACAAACATAAACTTTTAGCTACCGCTTTACAAGCAGAACTAAATACAATGAAAGTCCCAACTATGTATTGGCTTCCGAAGCTACACAAAACACCTTACAAATATAGATTCATTTCGTCTTTAAGCCATTGTTCCACTACTAAATTGTCTATTCTTCTTACCAGTACACTTGGTACAATCAAAACCTGATAATAAATTTGTTCAAATAAGGCCTTCGAAAATAGTGGAATTGATTACTTTTGGAGTGTCAAGAACTCGTTGGAAGTACTTGATAAATTGCATGCATATATTGGTGATTTTGAATCTGTTCAAAGTTTAGATTTTTCTACCCTATATACCACATTGCCTCACATTCTCATTAAGAAAAAATTCACACGCCTAATTAAATGGGCATTTAAAAAGTCAGAATGTGAATATATATGTTCAAACTCTTTTAGGTCATTTTTTAGTAGCAATAAACAAAAAAACTATGGACATGCTTTGATACTATATATGCCCTTGAATTTTTACTAGATAACATTTTTGTTCGCTTTGGAGATTCCGTATATCATCAGGTTATCGGAATTCCAATGGGGACTAACTGTGCACCACTTATTGCGGACCTGTTTTTGTATTGCTATGAGTTACAATTTATGACAAAAATCAGCAAAGACCCATCGAAACAACATCTGATACACAAATTTAATAATACTTTTAGATATTTGGATGATATATTTTGGCTCTCAATAATGCCGACTTCGTTATGTATACTAAAGAAATTTATCCTGTTGAACTTACTTTAAATAAAGCTAATACTAACAATGACCACTGCCCTTTCCTCGATCTTGATATCTATATCATTAACGGAAAGCTTAATACTAAAATATATGATAAAAGAGATGATTTTTCATTTCCTATCGTTAATTATCCATTTTAGATGGTGACGTTCCTTGTCACCATCTTACGGTGTTTATATATCTCAACTTGTACGATTCGCTAGTGTATGTAACAATGTTTTAGATTTTAACGAGAGAAATTTATGTTTTACTGAAAATTATTACACCAAGGTTTTCGATATCACAAACTAGTCAAAACATTTACTAAATTTTATCATCGGTATAAGGACATCATTCGTAAATATAGCTCAACATGCAGACTTCTTATACGTTCAGGTATTTCACATCCAATTTTTTATGGAAATATTCTTTATAAAGCACAAAAATGTCAGTATTCACCTCAGAAGCTAACAAAACCTTTAAATGGACTTATTAAGAAGGGATATAGTTACGATACTGTTGTCAGGTCATTAAAGATTGCATATTTTGGCGTTAATATTGATTCACTTATAGGGTCTTTGCATCGGAACTAAACACATTTATTTAAAAACCAGTTGTTGGCATGACACGGGTTATGTTCTTTTCATATATGTTATGATGGTATGATACTAAACCCCTAACGGGAAGGATTGTGCCTGATATTCATATGATGAAGACATAATCTTTCAATCAGTTTTATTGAAGTCTAGAGCTGGCATGTCAGTTAACTGCTAGTAGTCTGTTGTTATTTATGTATTTTTGTCATTTTGTTTATTTTCTTTGGTTACATCTTCTGACATCAGACTCGGACTTCTCTTGAACTGAATTTTAATGTGCGTATTGTTATGCGTTTACTTTTCTACATTGGCTAGAGGTATAGGGGAGGTTGAGATCTCATAAACATGTTTAACCCCGCCGCATTTTGCGCCTGTCCCAAGTTAGGAGCCTCTAGCCTTTGTTAGTTTGTATTATTTTTAATTTTAGTTTCTTGTGTACAATTTGAGTTTAGTATGGCGTTCATTATCACTGAACTAGTATATATATTTGTTTAGGGACCAGCTGAAGGACGCCTCCGGGTGCGGGAATTTCTCGCTGCATTGAAGACCTGTTGGTGACCTTCTGCTGTTGTCTGTTCTATGGTCGGGTTGTTGTCTCTTTGACATTCCCCATTTCCATTCTCAATTTTACTGGTATATGAATGACACCTCGTGGTATAAGAATTTGGTAGCTTTATGTTAAAATATGTCTTCATAAGATAGTAATATGACAGCATAGTATGAAAAGTTGCTCCATGTTATATCGAGATGATTGTATAGTATACAAATTTATCGTAATATGATACTCACATGACATAATAGTATAGTGAGGTGACAAAATAGTATGAAAAGTTGCTCAATGTTATATTAAGATGTCTTTATAGTAGAAAATGTATCTTTATGATATAGCTATATCGCATACTAGTATAGTAAAATGACAGAATATTTATGAAAAGGTAGCTCCATGATATATCAAGATTTCTTCATAGTATAAAAGAATGTCTTCATGACAAAGTAAAATGACAGAATAGTATGAAAAGGTAGCTCCAAAAACGCCTTTAAAGTATATAGATTTATCTTAGTGATATAGCAAATTGACAGAATAGTATAGTCAAATGTCGTAATAGTATAGAAAACTTGCTTCATGTTATGTCTCAACCCTTAATGATATGATTAAGGCAGCTGTGGCGTTCAATAAATACCATTACAAAAACGGCAACAACAATGGTCTATTGCAATGTTAAACATAAACTGAAAACCGAAACAATAGTGGTTCTCTCCTTTAGTTGAAAAATTATTAAATGTATATTCTTTACTGTATTACACAAAATGCGCAATGAAACTATGACAAATCTTCCTTCAAACTGTCGTTCGTTCAACATTAAGCACTAATCATCCATAAATTTGTACAACATTAATATTGATTGCTATAGCATTATCGGTGTGTTTTCGTCTTTTGAGTTTGAATATCACGTTGGTGTCTTCCGCTCATCTTAATCTAGCGAAATATTTAACATGCATAAGAATACCGTATATCTAGTGTGTTTAATTTTTAACCTCGCCTAAATTTCCCTGCATATTCCAATTTTATCGCTGTTTAAAAGTTTCATACATTATACAGGTATTGAAATCAATATGTTTAAACTCTTTTCATCTTAAAGGTGAAATAACATTATATATAAAATCAGTCTGTTGTGTTGATCGACAGATCACAAGAATGTATATATGTTACAGTAATTTTGTAATATCCTGAAATAATTAAAGAGATTTTGTAAAATCCTAACAGTTTCAGTGATTAAGTAACATCCCTGAAATTGTTAGGAACTTTATAGAATAACTGAAAATATCGCTATCGAAATAATTACAAGTTTAAACTTAATGTATGAAATGTGTTTTCTTAATATAAATAGATAACACTATACAAATTTTAAATATATATATTCAATAGATATTACTGGTTTACAGTTTTGACACTATCTTAAAGTGTCATTAAATGAAAGGCAAATTAAAGTGTCTATGAATAAAACATTTATGTACAGATATAAAGACTACAATTTACTCAATTTCATACAAAGTTTAAATGGCACACCTGTTTTACATCTCCAAATTGAAGGGTTTTCATATCGTGACATGATGAATGATATTGAAAAAAATATTAAGTAATATGAGCTTGTTTTATCTTTTTTTTTTGTGGGTCTTTAGCAATATGTTGCCCAATTTCCTCATATCCCCATTTTCCATATATTACTTTTAATTTCCCGTCAGTTATTTGAAATCTGCTAATTGTAATAATTAAATTAGACGAATTAACCCAAACTTGTCTTTTTCAATGAATTATTTAAACAAAGAGATTGATTATTTAACAAATTCTCTGAACAAAATCAAAACAAAATTGAATTATTTCAATGATTTTGTAAAATCCAGATTTAAAATTGGGGTTTTATAAAATTACTTATCAGTTCAGTAATTTTATAAAACTCCTGAAATTTTACAAATTCACTGTAACATATATATGTCATACCTTTTAACACAGCAATCCGTGGCATGTTAAAAATGTTAATGAACGACGATCCATTATTTGTTGTCATAAATGTTCTCCGAATTATGTGTATTTCAGTCTGTATAACTCGTATTTATTGTAATCGATTATCTGTCAGTTAATCAAGTTTATGCTGTTTACATCTTTAACAATAACTACAATGATTTGTCGGGCGTTTTTCCTATGTAGTGAAAATTTAACCTCCCAATTACGAAATCAAATTGTGAATAAAACCCGACGCGAACAAATACCGATATAATGTATGTTGTTAATGGAATATGAAAATTAATCTCGCATTGTACTTTACCGACGCGCTGTGCTATGTAACAGTCCATAAAATGCCTTACCCGGTCATATTATTCTTCGAGCAGGACTGTTTTATTTTCCCTTAAAAAGGCGTATTTCAATGGGAGAATTTAGCAATACCAATATTTTCAAGTATTTTATTTGGCTAAGTCCAGGATCGAATGCACGATCCTCTGCAGACTGAGCGAACACGCTATCATAATTTAGTATAAAATTGATATGTCTTTACAAAATAACATTCCTTAGATGAATCTAAAGAAATCATCGAATTATTGCCTTTGTCGTATTCACAATTTAAATTTAAGTTGATAGTGAAAAGAATACGGCTTTCAACGTTACATCGTTACATTAATGGTTTTTTGCATAATATTTCTGAAAAAAATGACGAAAAAAAAGTTCAGGGACCCTATGATTATTTTGCTTCGTAAACAGAATTAAACGTGGCAACATAATATAATCTTAAGAAACTTCTGATAATTTGTTATTTTGTAAAATAGAAGCGGAAGAAACCAAACGGATATTCAAACTCATTAATAAATCAATGACAAACTGACAACGCCAAGGCAAAATAGAAAAACAACCAAAAGACAAACAACAGACTCAAAACACAACATAGACAACATAGACAACCAAGGACTGAGCAACAATAACTTAACCAAAAGCTGGGAGTAATCGTAGGTGTTTTGAAAGGGTAAGCAGTTTCATTCTAGATTAAGCACCATCGTGTTGCTCGTGTAAGTACAAACTCGATGATAAGTCTTATTTAAAAGTCACCTCAGAAAAGATACTTTTCAGATATAACGTTCATTCTTTAAAAATGTCTATCCAATTTTAGAAATTTATTTTGAGGAAAATAATAAAAAAAACTTTAAATGATTTTTGAAAAATGAGTATTGAAAAGTAATTTTGAGCGAAAATTTACTCATTTCATTTGCATTCCAAACAAATGCGCATCTATTTTGAAATGTGTATTTCCTTATTTTCTAGCAATTAAAGCAGGTAAATTCTTTTTTTTTTTATGTTCTGTTTACTCTCAACATAATTCCTGACGTTTAATGCATGATTTTTGTTTCAATCTGAAACATGTAACTTCTGTTTCTTACCGTACTTCTGAAAGTTATCACAATTTCCTAATCCTAAGTTTCATGACACGAGATTTGCAACTAAGAACTTCACTTTAAAGTTATGTTTTACGTTGGAAATTGATTGTATAAAATCAAAATTAGAATAGCATGTTCTGCAAGATTTTTGATATTTTCAGATATCATTATTCTACACGGCGATGAGGATCTTTTCATTGTTAATGTCTTCAAGGGTCGTTTAACTTCCGCGGCATGTGAGACGGGTTACTTCGATATCAAGTTATTCGAGAACGTTTTCCACGGACTGGCACTATTTTGATACAAGATGTTATCAAACATTGTAAATTATTAGTTTTTTATTTCTAGAATGTCTTTTGCTACCGACGTTAAACGACATGGTTTGAATAAGAATGATATAGAGTCTGTATTTGGCATGCTACATGAATACCCAATGATTAAAATTGTTTACGCTAACAAACGTTTAAATTTCAAAACCGATTCCAAAACTGATATCAAACCTGATATAGACTACTCTAAATATAAAGATGAAACAAGTAATACCGCTTCCTGCAAAATGAAATAAAATCGGCGTTGAAAGGTAGAGTAAGTGCCGAAAATGTAGGCTGCACTTTGTAAATACAGCTGTTTCACACGCCACGCCTCTTTTGGGAGATATATAATATTCATAGATATTTTAATGTGTTTACGTACTGGTTCCCAGATATGATATCTATGTTTCATCTCATATAGAAATAACTTGGGAATGTTACCAGTATAAAAACACAAGGTACCGGTGAAAAATGAATTCTGAGGCAGACCAAAAACAAAGCCTGGGGTAGTACAGAATTTTAGTATAAGTTTAAACTCTTAGAAGTTCGGGGCATATAAATGTTGAAAATATGCCGCACAGCCCTATGTTTTGACCTTTGAATAAAAAAGTAGTGCATATCAACTTTCCGTTCTAGGATATAATTTTTACGAAACTTCATAGTAAAAGTGGCACAGCTTTAGCCGCAAAGGGAGTTCCTATGGGAAATTGCATTGTCTATATTTACAGAAGTGCAACCTATATTGGGTGAAAAAAGAGAACATATAGAATTTCACCAAATCTGGTTTATCTCAGAGATTTTAATGAAATTAACTCAAATATAAAGTTTTATAAATATTTCATGAAGATTGAGAAAATCCAGGGCCTTAAATATGATGACTCAGCATAAATTCACAGTTTACAGTATGCATAGTTTACTTAAAGCCCTGAATGCAAAATAAATTCATAATATATGCATATTTGTAATTTAAATTGTTTAGAAGTGCTTATATTTACTCTTTGCAGTCATTGAAACTCATAGATCCTTGATGAATATTGTTGTTGGGGTGTTTTTGTCCTGTCGATAACCCAAAAGTAAACCGTAACACCTGAATTTGCTTTTTTGTGACCGCAGCAAAAAAAAAAAAAAATACAAGCTAGAAATACAAAAATACCTCAATAAAACTAACAATAATGTGTTCTATCATAAATGTGTACTAAATATTCCATATTCACAGAAACAGCAGAATAATTTAGCAAATTTGAGGCCCCAGTGACAAAAACAATGCCTACCCCTGGGTCATAAAACTCATAATTTAACCTGTAAATACTATGATTTTATTATTTTAAAGGTCTTTTGATATAAACAATAACTGTGCTAGGAAGTTATGCAAAACCAGATGTTAGCAGTCAGTTCTATAAAACTTTTAGTGAATTCATACATCAGACTGGTAACTTCATAAATACAACTTTTGCAAATATGGCTTTGTTTAAACACTTCTAGTTCATGTATTAGCTAAATTATGTTAGAAATATGGTAAGAAATGATATTTTTGTGTTATAAGATTTCTAAACTGACCATTTAAGGCAGAAATTGAGAACTTTTATTGACAAATAGGCATACAGTAAGATGTGGACTGGAGACAGAGGCATGAAAGATACTTTATATAATCTTGAATGTTGGAGTGATTAACTACTAAATTTAACATTTATAGTATTCTAAAATGCTTTCAATTTGTTATCAGAATAGTTTCAAATAGGTTCTAGCCATTTCATCTCAGCAAACATGCACATAGGGTAAGATGACAATATTTAAAGTCTTGTTTTTAAATTCTTTTAAAATATAAACAGGGTGGGGTATAAAATGTACTGTAAAAGAAAAGTTAGAGTATATGCAGTGATAGCTTTAAGGCTATAATTCTGATAAATAAGTATTGTTGTGAGAAAAGTGTTTTCAAGAGTTTTCTATTGAATAAATGTTAGTATATTGGGTGAAAAAGAGAACATATAGAATTTCACCAAATCTGGTTTATCTCAGAGATTTTAATGAAATTAACTCAAATATAAAGTTTTATAAATATTTCATGAAGATTGAGAAAATCCAGGGCCTTAAATATGATGACTCAGCATAAATTCACAGTTTACAGTATGCATAGTTTACTTAAAGCCCTGAATGCAAAATAAATTCATAATATATGCATATTTGTAATTTAAATTGTTTAGAAGTGCTTATATTTACTCTTCGCAGTCATTGAAACTCATAGATCCTTGATGAATATTGTTGTTGGGGTGTGTTTGTCCTGTATGTTAAGGGTACCAATTTATTAATTCTACTTATAAACTTAACTGTTTCTTCACATTCTAAAAGTTATATTTTGTATGCCATTCATTCCTAAATTTCACTCTACTATGAGATATAAAAGATGGAATCATTGCATTCCTGTTCAGAATTATTTTTATGATTTTTATTCAGCATCATATAACTGATAACTGACAAAATAAACCATAATGCCAGTCATTTTATTATTGTGGTAACTGTTTACTATGGGAAATATTGAAATTGTATTTGTTATTTACTGTTATGAGACGACCCCGTAATTATTACTTTCATTGAACGAGTGATGTTTTTGACTCGTATGTACATTTTAATCGTGTCATATAAACTTACTTATCTGTAAAGCTTCCTCATATTGGTATAGAGAATTACAAGATTTATGTCAGAACATTTTGTTCGACTACATAATTTGTCGAGATTCGTTGACAGGCAAGCACCTGGCCTTCATTCAGCGCCATCTTCAGCTAACGGCACTGAAGTGTTTTCATTAGTCGAACAGTTACGGACACAATTATTTTTAGCTTATCGTAAAGAATTTTAATTATTATATTCTATTTACGGAACAAACATTTCAACAAATATAAAGTTACTTGAGCGTGATTTTGTACAATTATTTTATAAAATAAACATTTCATAGCGGCCGAAGTGGGAAAAAATCGTCAATGATTTGGATTGGAATATTGCATAATCTTGCAGTTGCGCGATTGAAAATTGCACGAACACTGCACAAAAAATGCACTAATTTTAAGTACAAGTATAAAGCCCCAAAACGCGAGTTTGACGTCATTCTGGCTAAAGACGTTCAAAACTAGAAGGAGATATTCTTTAGAAAGTAAGAATAATAGTAATTTACTTTACTTTTTGTAAAGGTTTCAACATTTAAAGAACACATAATTGTTTAAAAAACGATTTACGCAAATTCTACCCAATTTTCGGAAAAACTTAAGGAAACTAGCAATATTATGGAAATACTATATTGTTTTATAATAATGGTTTGAATTTATCTAGAAATACAAAAACCATAGAGATTACGTATAAATATTTTTCTTTTTTGAGAAATTTAGTACGTTGGTAATACTTTTGCTGAATCACTGTGTTGAGGGCGATTATGCGGTCTCATGTACTTGAACAATTTTGACCCAATTTAACGCCTATATTCTATTTACATAATCAAACAAAATTAAGAAACATATTTAATTTATGTTACTGGTAAAGAAAACCAGTAAATTTAAAGCAAAGACTTTTGCAAAAGTTTAGCGTTTTTAGTAGGGTTTTAGACAGTGAGACACAGGAAAATGCACATTACTAGTGAAGGAAACTAGTACAAATTTCCATACATTCTTGTTAAAAAGACTACAACTTTATAAGTCAATCAATGGTATTAGAACAACATATAAAAGTAATGGTTAGTAAAAGATATAATACTTGTTAGTAAAATACTAAAAATTTTCTCAGCTTTGGCTATACTTTTTGTCCTGATTGGGTTATAGCTCTTCATGTTTTAATAAGCTTTGGATTTTCAAATATTTTGGCCCCGAGCATCACTGAAGAGACATTGATTGTCGAAATGCGCATCTGGTGCAGAAAAATTGGTACCGTTTATGTTATTGATAAGTTTAGCAAAAGGAACATTTGTTAGTAAACAATAATGAACAGATAATTTTAAATTCTTGCCAACTTTTGTCAATTTCTTTTGGTCATACTTTGAGACAATCGTTTTAGTCAAAAGAAACTAAAACATAGTCTCAACAAAGAATTATGTAAAAGAATTTTACTTCATATTTTTACTTTACTGAAATTCACATTTAATTGTAAAGTTCAGTTTGGCAAAAGATGAGACATACTTTTAGTAAGAGGAAACTAATACAAAATCTCTACTAAAACTCATATTATTAAAACTTTCACTGAATCATTGAAATACCAGTTTAGGAAACCTTGTAATAATCAAGTTTGGAAAATTTTAGACATTAGTTTTTAGCCAGTGGAAGCTATTACACTGTTTAGACAAAAATTACCTCTTTTATTTCTTAGAACCTATCATATATTTTCTTGAATTACGTCTCACTATAATTAGTGTGAGGTCAGATGCACTTTTAATACATGAATACCCAATATTTTGTCCTGTGAGGTCCGATTTACTTTTAATACATGAATACCCAATTTTTTGTCGTGTGAGGTCGGATGTACTTTTGATACATGAGTATCTAACTTTTGTTCCATATCTGCTCATATTCTCAACAAACGAGAGAACATCATAGCAGTTATTGTTTTATTTTTGTGAGTATTTATATAGTATTTGAATCAACCTTTTAAAGATACCCTAGGCAACTGTCTAGAAATTCACTAAAGGTGTACTTAGTATTGATAATTTGAAAGTTGTTTTATTGGTCTTGAGCTTCGCTAAATTGTGATCTCAACTATTTGTTACTGTTATGTTGTTGTTATAATATATATAATATATATGTCTCAAAATAAAGTATTTGCAACTTCTGAATCGTTTGGTATAAATTTGTGATATCAATCTAAAGAATACCATTAAAGTTCGCTATAGATATTTGGATAGTTTAGGCTTGGTCCTATGACACAAGTAAAAGAGGTCTGTCATTTTCGTTTTAGATCTAGATAGAGAGTAAGTGGTTTAGGTTTCGTCTGGATTATATATCAGAGGTTTCAGTGTGTGTGTTTCTACCCTTTTCTCCATTGACCCGCTACATGTAGATAACCCAAAAGTAAGCAGTAACACCTGAATTTTCTTTTTGTGACCGCAAAAAAAAAAAAAAAATACAAGATAGAAATACAAAATAACTCAATAAAACTAACAATAATGTGCTCTATCATAAATGTGTACTAAATATTCCATTTTACAGAAACAGCAGAATAATTTAGCAAATTTGAGGCCCCAGTGGCAAAAAACAGAGAAATATGCTTTCCCCTCGGTCATAAAACTCATAATTTAACCTGTAAATACTATGATTTTATTATTTTGAAGGTCTTTTGTATATAAAACAATAACTGTGTTTGGAAGTTATGCAAAAAACAGATGTTAGTAGTCAGTTCTATTAAACTTTTAGTGAATTCATACATCAGACTGGTAACTTCATAAATACAACTTTTGCAAATATGGCTTTGTTTAAACACTTCTAGTTCATGTATTAGCTAAATTATGTTAGAAATATGGTAAGAGATGATATTGTTGTGTTACAAGATTTCTAAACTGACCATTTAAGGCAGAAATTGAGAACTTTTATTGACAAATAGGCATACAGTAAGATGTGGACTGGAGACAGAGGCATGATTGGATACTTTATATAATCTTGACTGTTGGAGAGATTAACTACTGAATTTTACATTTATAGTATTCTAAAATGCTTTCAATTTGTTATCAGAATAGTTTCAAATAGGTTCTAGCCATTTCATATCAGCAAACATGCACATAGGGTAAGCTGGCAATATTTAAAGTCTTGTTTTAAATTCTTTTAAAATTTAAACAGGGTGGGGTATAAAATGTACTGTAAAAGAAAAGTTAGAGTATATGCAGTGATTTCTTTAAGGCTATAATTCTGATAAATAAGTATTGTTGTGAGAAAAAGTGTTTTCAAGTGTTTTCTATTTGAATAAATGTTAGTATAGGTTGCACTAAAAACAGCTGTTTCACAAGCCACGCCTTTTTGGGAGATATATAATATTCATAGATATTTTAATGTGTTTACGTACTGGTTCCCAGATATGATCTCTATGTTTTATCTCATAGAGAAATAACTTGGGAATGTTACCAGTTTAAAACACAAGGTACCGGTGAAAAATGAATTCGGAGGCAGACCAAAACAAAAGCTGGGGTAGTAGAGAATTTTAGTATTAGTTTAAACTCTTAGAAGTTCGGAGCATATAAATGTTGAAAATATGCCGCACAGCCCTATGTTTTGACCTTTGAATATAAAAGAAGTGCAGATCAACTTTCCGTTATAGGATATAATTTTTACTAAACTCCATAGTAAAAGTTGCACAGCTTTAGCCGCAAAGGGAGTTCCTATGGAAATTGCATTGTCTATATTTACAGAAGTGCAACCTGTAACCAAATAATTTTATATATTATGATTTTTTTGTAATGGAGGTCATTGTGCAGTTAATTAGCTTTCCTTGACTGGGCAACACGAACCCCACCAAAACCGGGGATGATCTCAGGTGATCTGGAAGGAAGCGGATCCTGTTCCACATGTGGCACCCGTCGTGTTGCTCGTATAAGAACAAACCAGGAGATAAGTCGGATGGTCAGAGCTATTTTTGGGACTTTAATGTGCGGGAAGAACACACAGCCCTTTTACATATCGTTGGAAAGAGGAAAATGTATACACTATGTCAACAAAGAAAAACAAAATGGCATACATACACTATAGCACATCAGCAAAATGAAAGACAGGAATACGAAAAATTCCCATATAAATACCGAGCTACGCCAAAAGGACATCACCAAAATGGACTAAACAGTAAAGTTTAAAATATACAAAGACAAATAAAAGAATACTATAACACGTAATAAAGATAATAAACAACATAAGTGCCTACAATCTATACTTCAAGACTATACTGTATTATTTGTGAAGTTGATACGGAATATTTATCAACAAGGTCTTGGTATCTTCCAATGAACTTTTTAGAAAAATCTTTGAAATAACCCTGATTTATCATCTTTCTCCTCAGACACTGGTGACACTATATAAAGTCCGAGTAGCAGCTGCAAGCTCTTGAATACCGAATGAGCTGGGAAATGTTTGTCCCATAAGCAGGTGAAGTTACTATATTGCTGCTAAGGTGGGGAAAATTGATAATTTCATAATTCAAATCGTCTCGTTTTTATAGATTATGGTACTGAGATGAACGATCATGCAAAATTCAAGGTATACGTCTAAAATGAGGTGAAAGAAGCCGTGTCAATTGTTTCTTTAATTTCTAGTTCTGGGGAGATATTCATGGAATCCAATCAGAAAAGTTTGGGTTGTTAATGGAAAGAACATCATCAATATATATGAATGTGAAATTAATTGAACTGACTTCTTTGATCTTCTTGTTTTTGACAAGTGTCTGAAGGAACTCCGGTTCATATGAAAATAAGTAGAGGTCGGCAAGGAGAGTCGCACAGTTCGTTCCTATAGATATGCCTACATTTTGTTGAAAGAATCTACCTCCAAATTCAACAAATATGTTGTCAATAAGAAACTCCAGCGTACTGATCACTTGTTCCTCGGTGTAGCAAAATGTGCCGTATTGTATCCCAAAGCAATACCTTGATAGCGTATGCTACCATATTTTGTTATTGAAAAGCATTGAGGATTATTTCTTTTAGACGATTTTCAATTCCATATGGGGAATGGTGGTATAAAGGTTTGAACAATCAAAGGTTTTGATAGAATCAATTTCAGAGAAAGATCGTGTTTGAATATTATCCAGAAGCTCTTTAGAGTTTTTTAGGGTCCACATATGAATAATACCACTACGCGAGTAAACAGTTTCACAGTATTTATGAAGTATGGAGACCTACTTTCACTGCGGACATACATTTTGTCAGTCTGATGGACAATTTCTTTATAAAACATGAACTTGAGCCAGAAATTTACTGTTGATTGTACAGATTTTTTTAATCTTAGGTATCCAATGAAGACAATATTAACAAATATTAGGACTTACTCCTAATATTTCCAGTTCAATGTAATATTTATTGAAGCCATGAGGGACATATGATTCTCCAAAATCTCATCCTTGTCAAATGATATGTTTTTGTTTGTGGATTAACATGATTTCTCATTTGCGGAATGTCCAGCTCCTCAATCTGTTGCTCTATCGAACTCTATTCCGTCTGTGTAACGGCCTCAAAACGAGTGCAAAATACGGCCTCCTTGGTCAAATGCCATGTTGTCGCAGTCGATTGCGGATTGTTTGTGAGCTGATTCTTCTCAATCCTGGTATCCCAACTACAGTGGCTGTTGCGGCAACGGTTCGATTCCGTAGATAAAAAAGGATGTCCAGGAGTCGTTAGGCGAGGTTCGTCCATTCCTCGGGCGGTCCTTAATACAGCCAGTCAGCTGGTATCTGTTCTATAAAAGTCGCGAAATTGTATTCACGTTAAAATTTTCAGTTCTTACTACTTCACTTTTGGACGCTCCGGTCTGGAGACGGCCGATGACGATATTTCGAATGGCAGGGTCCAAATGGCATGGCAGCGTTTGAACGTTTTGATGAACTTGGTCTTTTATCCACAAAAGTGTAACAGTTGAGTTGACCACAAAATTCTCGTGAAAACTTTAGCAAAACTTCGCGGAGAAAGATGCAATTGACTGTTTCATTTTACATTGTAAAAATATATTTTGCCTTTTGAAAAATTCATCTGAGCTATGCGTTTCTTTTTTAACAGGAATGTTTTCATTATCTGATGACCTGCAGCAACTTCAATCAAACCATTAAGATGTGTCATCACATAAGCATCTCATTTTATAATTCTGACTTTTAATTTTCATCTATACATCCATCGCAATTTCTAGAAAAAAAGAAGCGAAATAAATATATTGCTCAAAATAAAAAAGGAGTTCTCTACAACCGTACTGCACATTATTTTGTGTGAACACTTTTGTGTAAATCTTAAAGAAAAAAAATACAACGTTATATATAAGCAATATTTAGGTACATCATATCGGGATTAATGTTTCATTCTTAAGATGAATCATGCTTTGATAAAACCGGCACTCTGAGCCTGACTTGTATTGTACTTACAGTATTCAGTGACACTGCAAGCCAAAATTAACTTACGTGTACTTCACTATTCCTCCTGCTTACCAAACAAAAGCAGATCAATACGCCTCACTGTTGTCAGTCATTATTGTGTTTGACAGATTTTACTTACAAATTATGTAAAACTATTCCTACATCAGATGAATGGATGCATGATTTTTATTAACGCCAAATAAGCAATTTCTCAGCTAAGTGATGAAGAGAACAAGTTATATTTGATGAAATGCGATAGACCTTGCTTTTGACTATAGAAAGACACGCTGAATCCTTTTTTATTTTTGTAATGTATTTGCACACTTAATTTTGTGTTTTGAATTGACTTGATCAGAAATCGAACACCTATCTTCCGTATGCGAGCTAGCACGATAACCACTATACCACAATATATTAAATGTGGTTCTTACTTCAGACCATCAATTTCTACTAGAAGAAACCATCCCATTTAAGTGTAACTATCAACGTCAACATCACAGTTAAACAATCGCACTTCGCACGGACGGACGTCAGCGCGGACCATCGCATTTCGGGGACTACCAGAGTCTCACAAATATGTGTTGTAATTGTATCGGATGTCGTTGAATATTGATATTCTCAATTTTATTACCGTCTACAGTATGCATAAAATGGGATTCGTCCTCCTTGGGATGATACTTGCACACTTAACATAGGCTTTGGTCAAGTGGCACATTCCGAAATCTACTCTTTTCAATCCCTAACGGCAATGGTCAGCTTAGCTTCCATGCTATCTTGGATCCTTGTTTTGTTGATAGTTATTTTTTCAGAATTACGCCACCTTAAAATAACTTTTAATGTAACTATATGTGCGCAATTAATGTATACATACTAACGCATTTAACCATTGCTGTTTATAAAGTTCAATGAATATGTCCTTAAAACAAGTTACAAATGTATGTTATAAGTCGTTGATCGTCGTTCTAAATTAAGTTGGTATACACGTCTAGTAGATTACATTTAGATAAGATTTTTACATCATTACTCCATGTTCTTACATATCTGTTGGAAATGTTTAAATCCCACATAAAAACTTTGCGACATATTCTAAAGTCAGCCACTTGACACGGTTGACATCAAAGTTTTATAGTTTTATTTTGAGTTTTCATGTGTATAGTAGTCAAGCCTGAATATCCTATGCTTGTTTGGACAGGCGTGCGCTTGCCAACTCCAACAAATGTCCGTATGGACCTATACTGTAAATAATCTCTCTAGTGGATTGTACTTTTTAAGTCTCAGACAGCATATCGTATTCAAGTATTGGCGATACTGTACTGTCATTTATTTTGGGGTAAATTTCATAATCCATGTTTTCCATATTAGATGAAATTATGTATCTTAGAGCTCTGCTGCCTGCGGTTAGTAATTCGTGCGTTGTTGTTGTAAAATCGGTATGTAAACACACATGCAACTAGACCAAGATAATGATATTTTGAAGTAGGTTCAATTGTAAGCCAAGATTTGTTCCTGTGAAAAAGTTCCAGTGGAATAAATATCACAGGAAATATGTTTTGGGAGAACTTTTTCACAGATAATTTCTATATAATTTGTTCCATCTCTTCACTTAACCAGGTGAAATAAGTTCCTGGTTTTGAGATTTGTTCCTTACCTGGTTAAATAAGTTCCGGGTTTGTGGAATTTAGCACATACTTACAACTTCTCGTCCAATCAAATTGCTTGAATTTGCCTTCTAATTTTCATAGTACATACATTTTCCGTGTACTAAGTAACTACGCATGAATGACCACAAGCGTAAAATTTCATTGTATCGTAATCAAGATGTTAAAACAAAAATTGCCACTGGCTGTTTTGAAATAAAATGCTGCGTTCCAAATTAAATTGAATAGTTTGTAATTAGTTTTCACATTGATTTCTAAATATCCTGCTTTTAAAATCTTTGGATCTAAAAATGTTTTTGACGATTGCAAGTTTGAGTAACAAATATGGTTCTTTATACCTTTATTAGAGTACAACGCCATCTTTAAATTGTGATAATTTATCATCCATGCAATTACTTTGTACACAAAAAGTGTACTATGAAACCTTGTGAAGGGAAATTAAGGCAACTTGATCTATTTCGTCATGAATTGATTGATTGATTGATTGATTATTAATTGCTTAATGTCCAGTGGCAAATATTTCATGCATGTTCAGGACGATGTCATGAACTGAAAACCGTGGTAATGACTGAAGAGAATGTGCCATATATATATACATGTTCTGATAAATCTTTTAGCTTTTACTTTGAAATAAAAAATCATAAACCCTAGTATCTTTAATCTATTGGTAGTTGCTTTTAATGACTATCCGCTAGATTATCTATGGGGATATACCAAGGGCGGATCCAGCCATTTTTAAAAGAGGGTTCCAACCCAGGATCAAGGGGTTCCAACCAAATGTCCCCATTTAAAAGCATCGATCGTTCAAAAGGGGTTTTCCAATCCCGGACCCCCCTTTAGATCCGCCACTGCATACTATCTATATGTTTCAAATTTATTATAGCTTTAGTTTTACTGTGAAATTGAAAAATGTTTTCAAGACATGTAAAGCTTCCACTGGAATTTAATTATTGCCTGCTTTTGGTCAATTAATTTTGTCATCTTACCATGTAAAGAAGTTCATGTATAGTAAAACACCGCTTTATATCAATAAACATACTTACAACAGCAGCTACCATCTTTACAATCTGGAGTCAAGGGCCTATTGAAATCACATATTTTACAATGATACTAGCAGTAGAGATTTACAAAACTTCGTTAATGAGCTCTGTTTTACAAACACCTGCGATACAAGTAGTCAGCCAAAATAAACTATCAATAGACAAATTAAAAGATTACTTGAGTTGTAATTATAGGTTAGATAATACTTGGTCATATTTTATGAATATTTAAAGCCCGAGGCGTAGCCGAGGGTTTTAAATGTTCATAAAACATGACCAAGTATTGTCTGACCAATTTAGAACATATTCACACCTTCGAGTGACATAACAAAATTAGCCTCTCATTGTAATAATCAAACTTTGATATTAGCTCACTTTAAGTGTTAACATGTTTAGTAAAAGGGATGTAAATTATTTAATGGCCATTTCAACAGATGGAATGAAAGAGCAATGAGATAGTTTTGTGATAACAAAAAGGATAAATTATTCAAAATGGAGATTTTCTCTGCTTCAGGTACAATTTAATCTTACATATCTAAAATTCGTTCATTTTAAAAAGCACAAAATGTTATATAAATCAGATTTTCTAAAATTGTATAATTTTTAATAAGGCAAAACTTCATAAATAAATTTTAATTTACTATCGTTTCAACATCACATGCTTGTTTTTATTGATAAAATTGAGAATGGAAATGGGAATGTGTCAAACAGCCGAAGGCTACCAATGGGTCTTCAATGCAGCGAGAAACTCCCGCACCCGGAGGCGTGCTTCAGCCGGCCCCTAAACAAAAATGTTTACTAGTTCAGTGATAATGGACGTCATACTAAACTCCGAAATATACACAAGAAACTAAAATTAAAAATCATACGAGACTAACAAAGGCCAGAGGCTCCTGACTTGGGACAGGCGCAAAAATGCGGCGGGGTTAAACATGTTTTTGAGATCTCAACCCTCCCCTATACCTCTAGCCAATGTAGAAAAAACAAACACACAACAATATGCACAGTAGAACTCAGTTCAAAAGAAGTCCGAGTCTGATGAATGTATTGTTTTTTCAAAAACTTTCTTTAATTTTTTATCAACAGTCATTGTTTCTTAAAACATTGAGTTTGAGGTTTGGTATAAAATTTGATTAAATATTACATAAAATTGAGAATGGAAATGGGGAATGTGTCAAAGAGACAACAACCCGACCACAGAACAGACAACAACAGAAGGTCACCAATAGGTCTTCAATACAGCGAGAAATTCCGCACCCGGAGGCGTCCTTAAGCTGGCCCCTAAACAAATATATATACTAGTTCAGTGATAATGGACGTCATACTAAACTCCAAATTATACACAAGAAACTAAAAATAAAAATAATACAAGACTAACAAGGCCAGAGGCTCCTGACTTGGGACAGGCGCAAAAATGCGGCGGGGTTAAACATGTTTATGAGATCTCAACCTCCCCTATACCTCTAGCCAATGTAGAAAAGTAAACGCATAACAATACGCACATTAAAAGTCAGTTAAAGAGAAGTCCGAGTCCGATGTCAGAAGATGTAACAAAAGAAAATAAACAAAATGACAATAATACATAAATAACAACAGACTACTAGCAGTTAACTGACATGCCAGCTCCAGACCTCAATTAAACTGATTGAAAGATTATGTCTTCTTCATATGAATATCAGGCACAATCCCTCCCGTTAGGGTACATGTATTTTACCAACACCTTTGTCCCCTTTTCGGGGGTCTAAATATATACCATTAAATAACATTTACAATGTTGAAATCTCAACTTGAAATACTTTTTAGTTCTATTCTCCTGATTTAATTATAATTAAACAAACAACATTACTCATGATTTTATTTTCTCTTATCCCTTGGACATTGCCTTGAGGGTTGTACACTTCGAATTTTAAGAGTTCTCTTTCATAAATAATCTACAATGAATAGTCATCCATGTGTAGCATTTTATAGTGCATGGAAAGCCATGTACTATGAAAATAGAAGGAAAATATTGATTTTCCATTGGACGAGAATGGGTGAGTATGTTCTAAATATGTGCTAAATTGGATAATCTATGAAAAGGTATTTACTATGAAATTAAGAGCTAAAGGCAAGCCCCTCGCTCTAAATTTCATAGTATATACCTTTTCATAGACTAACCTAGACTTGTTCCTTACCTGGTGAAATAAGTTCCTTGTCTGTGAAATATGTTCCACTGGTTATACAATTTATCCTAAATACTGAACATTTGTCATCAATGAGTTTAAAGTTATCATTCAAGTACATTATAAAAACAAGTGTATACATGCAATATGGATCATGTGAGTATAGCAAATGTTTAATTACATACTCGATTAAAAATACCCAAATGACACTAATGAGCCAGAAAAGATAAGAATAAGAAAAATCACTCAGAAAAAATATAATTGAAGATGAACATGTGTACTAAGTTGAAAAGGACAAAGTGGCTGATTAAAGGACACGTAGAAACAAAAGACAAACTCAAGAGTATTTTGAAAATATGCCATAACCTTAGTATGACTAGAACACCCATGACAGTTAACTGGAAACAATGAGGAAAACCACATAAAGCATACACAAATACAAACTATGATACATTACCATTGCATTTATTTCTATTCTTCATCCTAGAGTTTCAGCCATGCCTTCAATTGCAAATTTACCCCCATGAAAGCACAGTACAGCATCCAGTTTGCATTATCATTTAAGTGTAACAAGACAATGTTGCGCTGTGAAATATGTTGCAAAGGTACTTATTTTCTGTGAAATAGGTTTGAGCGGAACTTATTCATTCATTTCTATGAAATATGTTCCTTCGGAACTTATATAACAGGATCTTTTATTAAAATTTTAATATATGAACAAAATTCATGAAGCTGTGATTTTTGTTCCAGAACTTATTTCACATTTGGTCAAAAAATTAGTTCCGGAGCAAATTTTACAGTGCTGGAACATATTTCCTGTGATATAAGTTCTGGTGGAACATAATTCCTATGAAATTTGTCCGGTGGAACAAATGTCATGCCGGAACAAATTTTGTTACACAATCACCAAACATGAAAATATGACCGCACTGGTTCACAGTAATTTTCCGAGTGTGTACAACTTTGTTGTCAGCGTCATTAAACATAATCATCATCATATGACAGTTGTTATCCATTCGTTTGATGTGTTTGTTTTTTGATTTTGCCATTTGATTGGGGACTTTCCTTTTGAATTTTCATCGGAGTTCAGTATTTTTGTGATTTTACTTTTTAGTCCATATTTGCAAATAGTACAGTTTCGATTTACTAATTTTATCAAGCACAGACAAGTGTCCTTATTCATAGAATTTCAGTTGCACAAAATTGAAAAGAGAAAGTGAAAATATGATCCAACCAAGATCGTGATTTTCTGAAACCATTTTATTCGATGTACTTGGCGATTCTTCTATTCAAAATATCACTTAACAGCGGGTCGCGGTAGTCCTTCCTTTCTTAATGAGCGGTTGTATATTATTTTGACACCATACATCGGGACAATAACGTTGTTATTAACGATTAACGTTTTTTTTCAAAAAGCTCTTGTTCACGAATTTAATGCACCCACCTAACATACGGCTGTATTATATTGCAATCGGCAGCTTACCGTGTACAAATTCTGTTACATTAAGGCCAAACCTTAACATTCCTAAATTTTGCAAAAGATATGAATAATTACCCTTCTCGGGTTCTTGTATGATATTTGTTTTTCTAAAATTGTATATTTATTATAAAATAGAAATCAGATATTATTACTCAAAATCAAATCAAAAGTTAATTTCGCAGTATTCACAGAAAATTGCAATTTTCAAAATACTTAGAAAATGATAAAAATCAATATTATATTTCTTGTTGGATCAATATGTTTATGACGAAACTAAAGTGAATTTATCGTTTACATGTCAAGAACCTGTTTTCGGCAATTAAAACTTCAACTAATGTATATTGACCTGTAAACGACCTTCTATTGAAGGTTTATGTTAGTTTTTGTTTAGTGATAACCAATTTTATTTGCTAATTAAGAAGCGGAATAAAATAATTTAAGACAACAGGAAGATTAATTATGTAGTTTTATAGCTTTAACTGATATAAAGAATGAGAACTTTATATTGTAAATTTTACGATGTCTCTGTAGTGACCAGTGGGTCAGATTTGTTTTAACATTACTATTTGATTAATTGTCT
This sequence comes from Mytilus coruscus, assembly GCA_017311375.1. Lineage (NCBI taxonomy): Eukaryota > Metazoa > Mollusca > Bivalvia > Mytilida > Mytilidae > Mytilus > Mytilus coruscus. The sequence continues at coordinate 93,280 of JAASAO010003878.1, forward strand.
TAACACCTTTTGACGTGTAGAAAACCATGTGAGTGGATTCCTTACTTCTTATTGGTCAATGATCTTGCGGGGTCAGCACAAGTTTATGTGCCATGTGTGCACTTCCTTTTATCATTAACTTTCGTCTTGATAACTTGTGATTCTAAAACATTGCGTAAATTTAAATTTCCCACCTGCAAACCTCCCTTTATTTTATCTTAACAAGTAGTTTTGTCAATATATTTTTTTTTCTTTTAGTTGGGCAGATTTTTCTCCCCACCTTTGCTATTCTTTGTCATTTATTCAATTGATGTGATTTTAGTTGATGTAATTTCGTATTAATTATGTATTATAATTGCATATTAATTATGAAATTTTATGTCAAATGTTTTATTTGCAAATTGTAATTTTTTGCATTTTATGATTTTGAATAAATGACCTTTTTTCGTCAATCTTGTTTTTATACATATAGCAAAACAAGCTCAAACTCTGGCTGATATATTTATATATCAATATGTTTATGGTATCTGTCTGTCGGTCTTAAAACTTTTTCAACGAATGAACACCTATTAGCAGTCAAAACATTAATTTCTGAAGAATGCGCTTTTGTTGTATTTTAAAATTCTCTGTAAAAAGTAGAAACACGACAAATCTTCAGTATTTATACCTTTTTCATTAAAAATAACATGTACATGTTAAGTGTACAGTCTGGTGGTCAATTAAATTCTGATCACGTGTGTATAAGTTTGTGTCATTATAAAAATTTCAAAGTTATAAGAGCAAGTGCTTTATGTAATAAAAGTGCTCGGCCAGGTTCTTTAGTCCAAATCATATACCTGATCATTCTGTATTATGTTGGGAATTTGAAACCAATTTTGATATGATAAATGAAGTAAATTCTATTTAGTTCATCACATAATGCTCACAATAACATGAGCCAACAAAAGAGTACATATGTTTCATATGATGTGAAAAATATCCCAAATGATTGGATGACAAATAATGATATATTGAATAAAATTAATATGTGTATAAATAATATACAGTGTTCTAAAGGGAGACAATTTGAAGTTAATAAATTATATGATAATTTTGTTGAAATTTTACATTATGTTCTGAAATGAACAATAAACTAGAACCTAAGGTCAAAGTTCTGAACAGTACAAACAATCGAAAAGACGGATTAAAAACCATGGTGGAATGACAATCTAACAACTAAGTGGAATAATGTTTGCACGGCAGAAAATTACCATTTAACTTGTTATCAGTGTACCTTAAAACAACAATTGTGTAAAAAATTTGTTGATAAGCGCAAAGACTTTGACAGTCTTGCACAAAAATCGACAATATTGGTACCGCTGCCAGAAAGAGCTAAAATGTAGTTAAGTTTAATGACAATGATTCAAAACAGTTTTGGCGTAGAATTGGTCAAATTGGTATTGGTAACGAGAGACAGATGTGTATTCCAAATGAAGTTACTTTAGATGATGTAACTATAACTAACAATTTAGAAACAATTCTAAATAAATGGAAAAACAGTTCATTGAACCCAAATGTAAATGCAGAGTGTAATAAGGTTGAAAATTGTAATATTAAAGAAAACATTATTTGTATTGATTTGGATAAGGAAATTACCATTGATGAGGTTCACAAAGTTGTAATGAATGCAAAATTGTAACAGTGCAGGTATTGACTTTATTCAAGCTGAGTTATGCAAGAATATTTCTATTATTTCTATTTAGCATAAATTATTTAACTTATGTTTCAGTTCTGGTAATGTACCAAATATGTGGAATAAGGAATTATAACCCCAATACCAAAATGTTCTATATCAGATCCTAGAGATCCTTTATCTTATAGGGGTATAACTCTAGCTCCTTTTGCATACAAGATGTATTGTATTAATCAAAGAATCAAGTTTAAGGCAAAGCATAACAAACAAATAATTTATGTGGAAAATAGCGGCCACAGTTCACTTCGAATGATGAGATCTGACATGATAGCAGAATGCCGACGTAGTTGATTTAATGGACAAGTCTGTGCACCATTGGTGACAATGGATGCTCAAGTTCCTCCAGGTTAAATACTAAAGAGAACGAGGGCCATGATCCTAGATACGTCGGTCATATTCGCATCACCCCCTGGTTTCAGGGAGTGAAGATTAACAATTTCTAGATCATAAAACAGTTAAGCTCGAACTGGTACCAATTCAGAACCGGCCACTCATGGTATATACATGAGATGGTCTTAACAGAACTTCCTGCGGTACCGCAGGAAAGTAAAACCTAATATGATCCGACGTGCAATACAGGAAAGGATCATAACCCTTAATCTTGCCAGATCCCGACATACGTTTTTGACTGTGACAAATCATTTTATTACAATATAATGAACAAATTAAAATCAAGTAATACATATAAATGCTGATCTTTAACAAAGGAAAATTAAAAGTGTAATGCATTCCTGGTAGACAAACTAATAACGCATATTGATACATCCATTTTCACTGTGCTGGTATCTGAATATCTTGGTAAAAGTAAAAGCCACTCGCTAAAATTAACATTAACATTTATAGTTCTCGAAAGTATGATTCAGCAAGCAAATCCATCGGCTTTGTTTGTCCTTTCTATTTAGTCCAATAACATTATGGATCCGGCTTTTTCTGGTTATCCTGAAAATTTTTAAAAATTTAAAAAAACAACAGCAGACAAAAGAAATTGTTATTAGATGGTAGATTGCAAGGGAGGTGGATGGGTTTTGAAACTTTCACATATCTACAAGAGTGGCTAGTTTAAATGTAAGGCTGAAGAGTCACGTGACGTTGATTAACGGAAACGAGATACGGATCCGAATGATGTATTATTCAAATCTCTTTCATTAAATTGGTTTATCTTATAAATGAGATAAACCGTATTAATTAAAATCAAGTTTAAGGCAAAGCATAACAAACAAATAATTTATGTGGAAAATAGCGACCACAGTTCACTTCGAATGATGAGATCTGACATGATAGCAGAATGCCGACGTAATTGATTTAATGGACAAGTCTGTGCACCACTGGTGACAATGGGTGCTCAAGTTCCTCCAGGTTAAATACAAAAGAGAACGAGGGTCATGATCCCTAGATACGTCGGGTCATATTCGCATCACCCCCTGGTTTCAGGAGAGTGAAGATTAACAATTTCTAGATCATAAAACAGTTAAGCTCAAACTGGTACCAATTCAGAACCGGCCACTTATGGTATATACATGAGATGGTCTTAAATGAACTTCCTGACGTGCAATACAGGAAAGGATCATAACCCCTTAATCTTGCCACTTGAGTGGGTCTATACACACTCATCAGAACCCCCCTTTTCCCCTATTTCGTAAAAAAACCCTTAGAAAGTCCATTCAAGTGAACTAACTAATATAGGCATTACTCTTTTGTTAATACGTTTGTATTTTAGATAATCTTTTCTTTCCTTATGTAATGCCTTTGTTATAATAGGGTTGTCGTCCTTTCATGATATCCTCTCAGAAGAAGTTTTGTTTTGGACGTTTCAACTTCAATTGTTGTATCATCCATGATAAATTTGATGACATCATAAAACGCAATAATTCAGCAGTAATGAATCCATTGAAAACCGACAGCAAATTATCGCATCAGGTGCGGAGCTATTAGTTTCAGTCGACATACACGCCATCTTGAAATAATTACTTATCACATATAGATTCTGATTGGTTGCTTTGTTATGTGGCTGAGATACAGCAACAGCAATTAGCTTAATGAGATAAATAATTACAGACTTTTCTCGTCTCAGGACAAGACATCAAATCCCGGAAAATTAACTATGTGTATTTCAGTTCCAATCAACGGTCAATAATTCAAATTCGTTTTATTTAGCATATATTGCACACTGAAATTTAATACTGAAATATCAATTATTAACACATGTTTATTTGCTTTATTAATCTGCAATATGCACGATTTGTTTTGCTAAACAATGTTCCTATACAATGTTTACAAAATTGCATTATCTGTATTTATAACTTCTGTGAATCTAGGCACACCTTCAGAGTCGTGTCTATTTGTAAATGTTTTATTTTCAACAAGTAGGGTGACCAAAATTTTAAAAGCATGGGTGTATAACACACACTCTTAAAGTTAATCCATTTTATATCAATCAATATATAAAAATACCACATTTCCTATACTAAATCGGCAACCACATGCACACATATTACCTTAAATTAGGATACAGCTAAGCAGTCCGTGCAGCTTCTTAGAAAGCTCAAACTTGTATAGTTTTACGTCTAATATATTTTGGTTTTTTAGAAATCTGTTACCTCTGAAAATTATGACGTCAAGGAACTAGGTGCTAGAGTGAAATTTCATGTGTGACTTCCATTAACGGGTGTATAAGAATCCATCAGCTCTGTATATAGATAATAGTGCTACATGTTTCTTAGGGAGCTACCATTTGATTTTTATGGGGGCTAGGGTGAAATTTGAAAAAATAGGCAGGACAGGAGTTTTGAGTAAAAAAAGGCAGGATGAGCAACTTGGTAAAAAAAAGGCAGGATGACAATTTGTGTAAAAATTCAGGATAAACTAGTGAAAGAAAAGACAGGACTGTATAGAGTAAAAATAAAAAGGCAGGACAGAGATTACAACTAAAAAAAGCAGGACAAAATTTTTCATCCTAGCCCCCATAAAAATCAAATGGTAGCTCCTTAAAAGGAAATAAATCAAGAGTATTTGCAATAATTTAAAAATTCTTAAATCAACCAGGGAAGGGGTCATTGTGGCTCCCATTTGGATTACACCTGTTTGTCTGTAAAAGAAGTCCTTATCATATACATGTATATAATTAGGTGGTAGAGGTATTTCATGTGTATTACCGCATATTTGTTTTGTTACTAACAATTGTTGTGGTAAAACCCATTTTGAAAATGTATTTGAGTTACATTTCTTAAAAGTAAATGTGATAATAAAATACAAACATGCTGGTATCATCAATGTTAACATTTTTAGAGTTAAATAATTGAGATAGCAATTACTTCTATGTTGATACTGAGTGTGTGACATATAGAATGCGTTTGTGCTATTACGCTTTTGTAAAAAAAGATAAATGAAAATCAAAAAGACTATATACGTTATATATACAATGACATTATCGCATATTTTGTACCAAGCTCTGTCTATTGCTTCCTGAGTAAATTAAGTAATTGTGCTTATCAGTAATATCAAAAGTGCACATAATTCCCTTATTTGTTCTATTTTGTTGATAAATGAATTGTGTCCTGTGTACGAGTCCATAATTGCCTAACTACTGGTTTAAGGAAGTAGTCTATCTTCATGATTAATAATGTGATTTTTTTGGCAACATATAGAGTCGTCCAACTCGTATTTTCGCATTGTTGATTAGGTATGGTATGTCGTCGATAAATTCTTTCTTGTGTAATTGTTTTATCATTTCATGAATAGTGTCTGATATTCGTATGTTCGTATTTAATTCATTCATAGCATATTATGATGTTGTTCAGGAAGTTCAGTGTTTGTTTTGTATATATATAATCTTATCCAGAACAACGGTAGATGCGTTTTTGTCAGCTATCTTAATAACCTATACCAATAGTAATAATATATGTTGAAGTCTCTTTTGAAGATATCAACTCTGTTTTGCTTGTATGATTATATCAACTCTATTTAAGAGATGAAAAGTATGTATATCACTCAATATAAAAAAGACGTGGTATGATTGCCAATGAGACAACTCTTCACAAGAGACCAAATGACACAGAAATTAACAACTATAGGTCATCGTACGGCCTTCAACAATGAGCAAAGCCCATACCGCATAGTGAGCTATAAAAGGCCCCGAAATGAAAAATGTAAAATAAGTCAAACGAGAAAACTGACGGCATAAATTATGTACACTAATAATGCCGAGCTATGTTTATCAACACTAAGAGATATTTATAAGACTTATCAATGGTACAAAGAATTTACACAAGTAAACATAAATCTAAAGCCATTGACTCTTCTTATGCCATAGCGTCATCCGCCACAAAATTCGTCATTTATATTCTTAGTCTGAATGGAAATTCTGTTAATAAGTGTATTTCATTTACTACGTCATCCGAACCATCTAACACTAAGTGTATATTTTATTAGATAATAATTTAAAGTTTAATTGTTGGTAACCTAGAAGATATCTTTTTACTGCTGTGTTCGTATATGTTATGTATAAGTGATGATTTAAATGATAAAATTAAATAACGATTTTAGCATTATCATACTAAAATAAATAGACTAAGTGGTAACGTTAATTTAGATGAGTGTTAAGAAATTTGCACTTATTGCCCTTGTGTGTATCATGTGTATAAAAATACTTCCGGTTTAATGGCTGCTGCCATGCCTTTTATTTATCGCTGAAGAATTAATTCAAAATCCTATAGTTAAAGATGTTGGAACTATATAATAGTATTCAAAACAGATCCTATTGATAATAATAGCATGCCGATTTACTTGAACAGATGATTAATCATGTCAAACATATCAATTAGTAACTTACACGAGGCGTAAAATCTCAAATCATCTGATATCATGGCAGTTTCTACTCGAGAAACCAAACCTCCATCAAAATATGCGGATTGCTTAGTTGGAAATGATTTAGATAACATATTTTATGATAAAACAAAGAACTAGTACAACATGAATCGCCCGTAACCCATTTACAAAATGATGGCAGAATCAATAATGTCACGTTCAGTACGTTGTCCTCGAGAATCGAGTTATGGAAAATTGCTATCATGCAATACTTTGGTCCCGGAAAAACTACATCGATGAAAGATGGTGCTGTTATAAAATTTTATGTGATTTCGAAAATGACAAAACTGCTCAATAAAAGTCAACTTCTATAAAACAGGCTCTGTTGTAATACAAGGCTCAAAATGTGTTAAATTTAGTGACACCTTCTTTCAAAAGTTAAAAATAGTATTACGGATTCGACCTCCCTGCCGTTTCATGAAAATGACTTTAGATGAAAATATGAATCATGAAAACAAGACTGTCATTGAACAAAAACAAATGGAAGAAAATTCTCTTGATTCATCTGCAACATTTACAAAAAATCTTATCACCAATGAATGTACATCAACACCAATCCAAAAGCAGGTTACTATCAAGCATGATATTCAGTCACCTAAGGAACGTATCAACCAACATAGCAAAACTTTGAGCGTGAAATTGGATGCAGTTAACACAACTTTGCACACAATAGAATCGTCCTTACAATCATTTGTACACAGAATGTGTGAAATGAAAGAAGTTACAGACAGTATAATGCCAAACATTAAACAATCTATGTCAGAATCCATCTCGTCAAATTTGATCATGAAATTAAATAAAGTTAGAGAACAAATTGATAGCATTGTCAATAAAGTGAGCCATTGCAACAGCACAATAGATTCACTTCATGTGAAGGTCAATCTTGTTGATTCCCAACTAAAAGAATCTTTAAAGAATAAAGAAACATCAACATCAATAAATTGGAAAAATACCAAACAGAAAATAAAGAATCTAGGGACTCCATGTTAACAATGATCATGAGCATCCGTAATCGACTTGATCACCTGGAACACAACAAAACAAGCGCTAAAACTCCAATGGTGATCATTGAAGAACCAGAGCTCAAACTATCACATGAACAGACCAGCTCTAAAACATCCAATCCACCACTCAACACAACAGATTGTGATTGCCTAATATTGAGCGATTCCATACTCAGGCGTATAATGCCAAGAAAATTTACACCTACAGGAAAAACAATAAAACGCTTTATTTGTGGCGGGGCAATGACATGTGAAGGTTTCATAGAAAACAATGGGATAAAAATAAACCCCAAGAATGTGCTCATCCATGTCGGAACAAGAGATCTTCAAATAATGCATTGAGTTCAAGTTGAAGATTTTAACAAACTATTTGAAATTGCATCCAAACATGGCCCGAAGCCAATATTTTCAGTCTACCCATCATTCGTAGAAAGGACATGTCCAACGAAAAGATACGTACAGCAAACACCATTGTTGCTTCTGAGTTCGCAAAATTTGGTAACATTACATTAATAGATAAATTTGAACCAAAGGACAACATGTTTTATGACCAGGTTCACCTAAACAACCAGAAAGGTCTTCCAGCCATCGTGAAGTACCTCAAAACTGTGACGAATCAATACCCAGCCAATGAAAGTAAAGACTACACAAACTTTCATGAACAAAGATCATACCTAGGGCCGAGGCGAGGTAACTATGCCAACCGACAACAATTTGTGCAACCTCAACATGCACTGTATCAACAAAAGTCTAACAACTTTGAAATGGACAGACCACCACCAAATCATGTACTTTATGTCTCTCAACCCCCATGGATCCCTCCGCCAAACCACTTTCCACCGCGGCAAAATTTATTTTTCCTTTATTATGTTTAACATTTTACATGAATTTAGTCAATCTCATCTTTAAGTAATTTTCAGACTGTAATTACAATCAGGTAGTAACACAGTATTGTGAAATATTGTCTTAGGGAAGATTTGGATTTTTTTTTTTGTTTTGTTTTATAAATTTGTACTTCTATATTTTTGTATTTTTGTATTTTTTTTTTTTTTTTTATGTTTTCTGTATTTTACTTTATTATTATTATTTTTAATGTTGATGTTTAATAATGAGTCCCTTCATTAGAATATATACATCTTATCAATAAGATTATTCATCTGGTACACTAATGTATGTACATGTACAATTATTAACATACAGTGTAGTATCTGTTCATAGATACAAATGCACAAATTTGAAATAAACAAAAACATTTTTTTTTTTTCATTGAAAAAGAAATATATATTATATTTCACAACATCTAAAATTATTGGGTTTTAATTTGATATATATAAATGTATACGTAAGAAAGTCTTTTACAAATTGCTGTTTGGAACGTTGAACCCAGGTAGCACAAAACATTTTCAAAACATTTTATTAGGTTGTATAAATGTCTTCTCAAAACGTTGTCGAAAAAATATTTTGTGATGTTATGTAGATATTTTTTCGGTATTTTAAAACATTTATTTAAAACATTTTTGAAAATATTTTTACAATGATGTAAAAATATTCATGAAAATGTTTTCAATAACTTTTTAAGATATTTTGTTTGAATGTTTTATAAATGTTCAGAAGATATGTAGGTTCTACCTCTGAAAACATTTTAAAAGCATATGGGTAAAACATTCTTAACAATGTTGTTCCTATGTTTTTAAACATTTTCTAAAAACGTTTCATGAAATGTTTTAATAACATGCCTTTTGATATTTTAACAACATTTCTTTATAATATTTGATGAAAACATTTTAAAATGTTACGCATTTAATATTGAGAAAATGTATTTACAAATCATTTTGTTGCTAATATTTTAACAACATTTTAAAATAATATTATGAAAACATTTACGCAAAAACATTTAATAGAAAATGTTTAAACAATATTATGCAAACATTCATTTAGGTTATTGAATAAAAACTTTATTTTATCAAATGGCAGAAACTTAAAGGTGATATGAAGCGGTACTTCATATATAGCTTTATATAGTGCACGCATTGCTATTTTCCGGATTTTCTGTTCCAGTGCCGAAAACAAACGTTTACAAATTTAAAATTTAACTGTTCCCGATGACCAACGAACATGATCCGATGCAATTTTGGAACCAGTAACCGGAAGTTTTATTTACCGCCATGCTGTAAACAAAGACAAAGGAAACGTACAAACTAAAGAATAACCTTATCATGCGTTAAAACTGGTAAGATATGACACTAGTTCACATTTTAAAACATTGTAGTGCTTCTGGAAATATCTTAGTTAATTTGATTAATATATTCAAAGAATTAATACGAGTGTAGTTAAGCAAACACAATGCAAAAAGGGGGGTGATGATTTAGTCAGTGCATATATGTTATGATGTTTATGTCCAATAAATATTAAGATTTATACAAAAGGGGTTAAACTTAAGGGTTATTTATATGATTTTAAACTTCATAAATGAAATCACTTGTAACCAGTGAGCTTGTCTCCTCCAGGACTTCACTCTTCAGTGTTACAAGTCAACCCTTTAACAGACTGAGCTATTTAAGCAGTACTTTCCTAGCCTAGCTCAACCGCTGGCTACATATGTACTAGTCAAGGGAATCCCATCACGCACTGGTTATCAAAGCTTTTGCTATGCGATAACTCAAGTGCCGTTGCCTCTGTAACAGCCTGCATGGTTAGCAACTAGTCCAATGCCCCAGACTAGTAAAATTTTATTCGGACTAGTAAATTTTGCAAAATTTTGTTTAGACATATACGGAAAATGTCTGAATATTTGTCTTCGGACTAGTTATAGGAAAAGATTTTGGTGCACACTGCTATAATATATTGTTTTGTTACTTGTAATTTGTATTTAGCCCTACACGGCTACAGCCCAGGCCAGTTAAATGTAGATAATTATTTATGTGCCCATCCCAAATCAGGAGCCTTTGATTCAACAGTTGTCGTTGGTTCATTTCTGACATATTTGTTTTTCGTCAAACATTATAAATTATGCCATTAGTTTTCTTGTTTGAATTGTCTTTCATTTTGAATGTGTGGCCTTTGTTGATTGATTTGATTTTGGTGTTTTAACGCCACTTTTAAGCACCGCTTTTGGGCTATTTCGTGGTGGCCAGTTTTATTGGTGGAGGAAGCCGGGTGCCCGGAGAAAACCACCGACCTTCGATAGGAAAACTGACAATCCTAGTCAATAAAGATTGGAGTGCACAGGCGGGGTTCGAACTCACAACCTCAGTGTTGACTGGCTAGTGATTACAGTAGTAACTACTTAGACCACTCGGCCACCGAGGCCCCTTGTGGCCTTTGTAGCTGGCTCATACAATGTGAGTTATTCTTACCTGTATTTTATTTATTTTGATTATTTTAACTTTTGTAGGATCAATTAGCAGTGCCAAAATTAAGGATATCCAAGATATGCAGAAGTATATAAGCTTAGAAATGATTCAAACCATCCTGGAGGAGCAAATTTTGTGAAGGTATTTATTCTTTAAAATCCTCAATCTATATTACATGTATTTGCGTTAAAATATGCAATAATCATTAAGAGACTTGTTTTTTTGTAAGACCAAGAAAAGGTTACAGGACCTACTCTCAATTGGGAGTATTGTACTGTATACATGTAGTCTTATTTTATAAACTGGTGAACTCTACCGTTGTTATGTAGACTTGTGTAATAATCATACACCCCAAGCTCCACAGATGTATAAAATAGCTACAAATTTTGCTTCTGAATCCAGTAACACTGATTAAATGACGCTTTCGATATATTTTGTGAAACCACTGGATTAAATTGAAGAAAAAGTTTCTCATGTAATTTGATGAAATTAGCTGAATCTCTACTAGTTAATCACTGAACAAAAGGACTAACTTGTTTACATTTTTTTACAGAAGCCAGTAGATGTCAAAAGAAATAAAAAGAATGGAACATAAGGAAAATTGAAAAAAACAGTGATATGACAATATTGAATAAATGTTTTGCATTTCTAATTGTTGCTATCTTATAAAGTGTTGACTAAGGCAACAAAGAAAACAGTCAAAAGCTGTTCAGAAAAAAATGTCAGATGCTACAGAAATACTTCTCAAAAATGTTTTGTTCAATGCGAAGACCAAATAAAATGCACAAAGATATTTAAAATCTGAAAAAGAATACCTTTCTGTAAGTGAATCCATGAGAAATTGGAACATGTTCAAGGCAATGCTTCAAAATAAAAAAAATGGACTAATAAATAAAAATAAGATTTGTGAATAAAATGATACCTTAAACAGGAAATAGTGGGGTTATGTCAACGAGACATCAATCCGACAAAAAAAAACAAAATATATGTAGATTCCACAGTCATCAACTGAGAATTGTAAAAGGAGATGTGGGATAAAGATCAGTATGACAGCAGCTGTTTTCAGATGCAGATCCAGAATTTTGAAAAGAGGGACCACAGGCTCCAAACTAGACACAGTTGGAGTGAAATAGGTGGAATTAGATTAAACATAAATGTAGCTCCATAAGGCGGCCCTGCCTTGCAGCTATACTCTCTGTTTGCAGATAGTTTGAAATTTCAATCAATTACACACAGCAATGCAGGTCCAGATGTTTTCAAATAACATAAAAAAACATTTATTATGTTATTTAGGTATAAAAATGATATTTAAGAAAAACAGTCTTAAAACATTCAATTAAAATATTTTCCTAAAATATGTTATTCACATTATTACAGCAATACATTTAACCTCAATATCCAGAAAACATTTTTGTGATGTTAAAATGTTTTACTCAAATTATTTAAAATGTTGTAAAACATTTTATCATTTATACATATAACATTATTGAAATATTTTTTTCACATTTATTTTAGATGTATCAGTAAAACATGCCTAAAATATTTTAAAACATTTATATAACATTCATAAAACATTTTGAAAGGACGATTAGCCAATCGATTTGGGAAAATGTATTTTAAATGTTGTTCTGATGTTTTCAATCAATATTGAAAAATATCTTCATTATGTTATTAAGATATTAAAATGATGTTTAAGAAAATATTTCTAAAACATACAATAAAAATATTTCCTTAAAATATGTAATTCACATTAGTACAGCCATACATTTAACCTCACGAAAATATTTTTATGATATTTTTGTGATATAGTGCAATATATTTTAAATATATTTTAAAAACATTTTGTGTTAACTGGGAAGGACTGTCTTTAGATAAAATTCATGACCCTTATTTTATAAGGACCATACAGAAATTTCACATTTTTGGTTTTTTTGAAACCTGGTCTAATAATTTAGACGATGAAATTAACATACCAGGCTTTAGTCTAATTGATATAAATACCAGGAAAAAACACAAAAAAGCTAGGCGAAATTCAGGTGGCATCTGTGTACTTGCTAAAAATAGCATAGCAAAAGGGATTAAATTAGACCGTTCATTCTTTAAATTTGATAAAGATGTGTACATAGCCACAGTCTACATATCCCCTGAAAACTCAAGTGTAAATGTTTCTGGAATTGAACCAATTTATAATCAGTTACTTGCTGATACAGTAAAGTATAGTAGTTTAGGACATATCATGCTACAAGGAGATTTTAATGCATACACAAATACTAAACCTGACTATGTCACATTTGATGAATCTAAGAAAACAAATCTAGAGGATAGTCATTATGTTGATGATAAAATAATGTCAAGAAATAATCTTGACCCCAAACTCATTAATAATAGTGGTAAAATTTTGCTTAGTCTATGCAAAGAGTCAGGCCTAAGAATATTAAATGGAAGAACTATAGGTGATCTTCATGGCAAATACACCTGTATTACTTATAATGGATGTAGTGTTGTTGATTACGTGCTTGTTTCAAATGATTTATTAAATTTAATAGGCCTCTTTGAGGTGCATGAGTTTACTTCACTTTCAAATCATTGTATAATCTGTTGTACTTTATTAACTAATTTTTTTACGAGTAGTATTGTGCAATGTCAACTGGATACACTCCTAATAAATTTATATGGTCGCAAGAGGCAATTGACCTCTATACTCAAAACAGTAACAGCACAACAAGTCAGAAAAAATTTGAAGAATATTTACAAACAGATTTTAAAGATGCTGACAAAGCTGTAGAAGCTTTTACCTCAATTCTCTATGAAAATGCTCAAAAGTCAGCTAAATTAGTTAGAAGTTTCCCAAAAAACAAAACAAACAAGAAGTCTAACCGAAAACCTTGGTTTTCAGAATCTTGTAAAGATCTTCGCACTTCAGTGAAAAATTATGAAAAACTTGTAAATAAATTTCCTGAAAATGCAGAGTACAGGAAAAATTTTATTCCTTTCGGTCAAAATTTAGACGACTTTGTAAATATGAAGAAAAAAAAAAAACATATAAAAGAAAAATATGCTCTGAACTCAGCAACACCTGTGAAAAGAATCCCAAGGTTTTCTGGAAGATTTTGAACAAACTTAGTAAGCAGTCAGAAGTAAAAGATAAATCTGCTATGATATTCCCCAAAAAGATTTTATTAAATTTTATAAAAATCTTAATAAGTCTGATCATGAGTATAATGATCACCAAAGCAATGTAGTCCACAAATTTGAATCACTAAAAGCTAATTTAAATTATTCTGTTATATCAGATGAAATAAACACAGAAATAAATGCAGATGAAATAGTAAAAGCTATTAGATTGCTCCGTAATGGTAAGAGTTCATCTGCTGATATGATCTCAAATGAAATGTTGAAAAATGTTGTACCAGTATTAATTAAACCACTTCATAAATTATTTAATTTTATTTTTACTAGTGGAAATTTTCCAAAGACCTGGAATGAAAGTTTTCTAGTTCTTCTCCACAAAAAGGGAAACAAATTTGACCCTGGAAATTATAGGGGCATATCCATCAGTTCCAACCTTGGCAAGCTGTTTAATAAAGTTATCTATAACAGACTTATGAACTTCATAAATAGTAAAAACTTAATCAACAAAAATCAGATTGGTTTTAAAGAAAATAGTCGCACTGCTGATTGCATATTTACACTAAAATCAGTAATTGATCATTATAAACAACAAAATAAAAGGTTTTGCAGCTTTTATCGATCTCAAAAAAGCCTTTGATACAGTTTGGCGAATAGGATTGTTTTATAAACTTTTGATACATGATATTCCAAATAGAATTTTTAGAATTGTTTATTCAATGTATACTGACTCAGTATGCAGAATCAAGTTTTCAAATGGACTCAGTTCAGCATTTTTATCTGAGCGAGGAGTAAAACAAGGAGATGTACTGAGCCCTGTGCTTTTTATTATTATATTAATGACCTCACTAATGATTTAATCAATTGTAATTCTGATCCAGTTGTAATTGGGGACTTTTCTTTAAATATTCTTCTTTATGCAGATGATATTGTTTTATTGTCTCAAAGTAAAAAGGACTACAAAACAGTCTTAATGCTTTATATGATTATTGTGACTGTTGGAAACTACAAGTTAACACAGATAAGTCCAAAGTTATTGTATTTAATTCAAATGACAGAACTTTTTGGACGAGTTTACTTACAATGATTCTTGTATTGAAACTGTTAGTCATTATTCTTATTTAGGTATTGTAATAAAATGTAATGGTAATTTCAATTTAGCCATTAATACTATTATGGAAAAGGCAAGAAAAGCCTATTTCAAAATAAAGAAAACTGTTGGTCTGAATAATCCATGTAGACTACTTGAAAAATTGTTTGATACATTAATATCACCTGTCTTATGTACTGTTGTGAAATTTGGGGTATTTACTCATCCTTAAGGGACTCTGAACCCTTTGAAAAACTACACATTAAATTTATCAAAGAAGCACTTGGTGTTCATTGCAAGGCTTCAAATGATGCTTGTCGTGCTGAGCTTGGTCGAATTCCACTCAAAAATAAAATTGTATTTTCAAGCATAAATTTTTTAGAGCATATACTTTCATCAGAAAATACACTTGTAAATCAAATTTTCTGTGCAACAAGGTTTTCAAACCCTGGATCAAAAAAACTAAATGCATTTTACAAAAATTAGGATATTCATATCTTGTAGAAAAAAGTTGTTTAACAAAGCAGCACTTGGGACAAGTAAAACAAAGAATTTATGATCAGTGCTTGCAAAATCAAAATGCAAACATACAGGAATCTTCTAAACTCAGTTTCTTTCGTCGAGTCTACAAAATGGGTCAAAGACCATCATATGTTGATTCACTAAACAATGTAAATGACAGAGCAGCAATATGCATAAGTGCACATTCTTTAATGCTTGAAAGGGAAGACATCTTAACATTCCTAGAGAGGAAAGATACTGTCTTGTCTGTAAAATGGGAAATTGGGGATGAACAACATTTCTTATTACAATGTAATAGATTTACCTCAAAACGAGAAATATTAGAAAATAAAATAAATGTTATATTTAAAATACAGCGTAACATTACCACTGATGATAAAATATCTCTATTGGTTAACAATAGCTCAGCATTATTACTTAGACTGTCTTCCTCTTTCATATCAGAGTGTCTAAATATAAGAAATAGAACTAATATGAAACACCAATATGTAACTTTTCATTCTATAATGATATGTTATCATGTAACTTTTCATTCTACCATGTCAATTAATATAATTATATGTATGCAATAGGTCTTAACCATTTATTGTTAATGAGTTTGTGCCAATAAAAATATTTGTAATGTATTTGTATTGTATAATAGCGCTACGTGTGTATTACTAACGACTGGTGATATAGAATGTTTGTACATAAAAGAGCAATCATAATGCTCATTGCTAAATCCATAGTAAATTAAATAAGTGACATTAAATAATTATAATAAATAATTGTTTTAATAATCTTTTTTTTTATGAGATTTATTATTATTTATTATGAGCTGTCAATTGATAAATACCAATTTGAATAACTATGTCTATGAACAAAACACCACCCTCTAATTAAAATTTTCTTGTTTACAAGGTCCCGAGTAGATTTTAAAAGTATATATATTCAGGTCAATGAACTCACTGTTCCCTATTTTTTTCCGGAATGCGAGATGAGATAGGATCGAAAACACTTTAAATATAAAAGTTGCAAACGAGTATCAAACGAACTAGAAAAAGCTCATGACTCTGGTGAATTAAATTGATTAGATAAATTCAACATACCAAGATTATTGTTTGACGAAATCTGCAAACCGCTAGGACCAGGTTGTGAATTCATTGGATCAGAAATTCTCCTTGAACTGTTTTCCTCATTGCGTCGTATTTTTCCTTGTGGTGTCTCTTGCTGGATCCTAAATGGAATAAATGGGGGCTCCTCATGATTTGGGTCTGCCATGATATTGATCACCGGTCCATGAGCCACTGACAAATTGGAAGCTGTCCCTGTCCTTGATACATTGTATACATTTTTTGGCGAAGATACTTGAATTACATTGTTCTATGATCTTTACATCCATACATGTCGGAAGAAGCTGGAAGTGTTCCTCGTTTTGATGGCACCGGATCGAGTGGTCTCTGTTTGCCTTTTTATTTCTTCATTTGCTGGTCCTGGCTGATGAAAATCCTTTTTGGAGGATTACCAGGCCTCTTCGGTAGTTTCATATCGAAATATTGGAATATGACATGCGGATGTCATTGATTTTTTTACGATTGCCTTTTTGAAACTTTCACATATCTACAAGAGTGGCTAGTTCAATGTAAGGCTGAAGAGTCACGTGACGTTGATTAGCAAAATAGTATTAAACAAATTGAGGAAGATGTATTTAATAAGTGTAAGTCAAACTGGTGTACAAGAGTTTCTGCGTATGCAGAGGGAAGTAAATTGAGGACTTACAAATTGTTTAAAATAATTATTGTACTGAAAATTATTTGAAAAATATTCTGTCAATTAAACACAGAAGTGCTTTTGCAAGATTTAGATGTGGGAAGCTCCACTAAAATAGAAACTGGAAGGTATGAAAGAAAAGAAGTCCATGAGTGGACATGTTTTACTGTAGCTCTACTATTGAAGATGAACTTCATGTCATTTTAAAATGCCCATTATATGTAGATTTAAGACAAATCATGAAACATGAAGCTATACATTTTAATGAACGTTTACACCTATTATCAGATAGCGAAAATTATTTTTTATTTAATAACGACAATGTTGCTGCTATAGTTGCCAAAACCTGCAACAATATTCTATTGAGGAGAAACAGTATTTTATTTCACTAGTTCTTAAAGAAACAAATGTTTTACTTTCATTTAGTATAGATGGACACTGTAAATTTTAAATGTAAATGTGTAAAAATATGTTTATATGTGTATATTGTGTCTTAAAGTCTCTCATAAATCTTTTAAGATTGGTGCATACAATGCAAATGTTTTAATGTTTTATGTTTATTTCTGTGAATCTTATTTTATGTTTGTATGTGGTGAGACTATAATAAAATATTGAATCTATTTAAAGAAATGCAATTTAGGCTTTTTGCAAATATGCAGGATATGATTATATTTGAAATGCTAAATATTTCAGTTTAGAAACGTCCAACAAAATTTAATTATGACAGTAAACATTGTATTCTCTTACAAATATGATCAAAGACTATATTTCAAATTGATGTCATGACTATATTTACTAACTTCCAGTAAATGAATGTTAACAACTGTCATAAAGTTAAGAAAGTATTTGAAAAGAAAAAAAGGGCAGATCGAGTACGCAAACGAATGACTCGAAATATTTCTAAATTCTTATATTGCACTGTTATCGTCGAACTAAATAGGAAACTAAACACACTATTTACATTGCAATAGGAGCACTATGTATGGACAGTCCTGATATTTTTATACTCTGATGTATGAGAAACCTTTCGAAATTATCTTCTTATAAATTTAGAATAAATTAAGAAATTAAGGTTCCATAACCCGAAGGCAAAGTTGGCCTAAGATGGATTTGGCAATTATTTAATTATTAGGGATTATACTTTAAAGACTTATTGTTTATTGTTTTGCATACAATAATACTTTTCTTATTTCACGCCTAGTAAACCATCATATCTCAACCAAACGGTAAAGCGAGAAAAAATTTGCTCGCACTTCTTGTTGAGCTTTTATGGTACAAAATATAAAAAATATAGAAATGGAAGATAGACTTTTCATCAATTTATTGTCAATCTATAAATATTATGTTAAATAGGAGAATGTCATGCCATAGATTACTGAATGAAAGCTTGTCTTGCTCATCACTCGGACCAATATAATTTAAAATAACATCGGAATGACTTTTCTACCGCAGGTAAGTGCGGCCAGCTCAGTGAGTTTTGGCAAAATGACGATGAGTTCATCAATACGTAACGTGTATATATATTTCTATTCCGTTATATTTGGATTTTCCTTATCTATTTCTATCTTTAGTAACTGTGGAACAAGTTTATACTAGTTTGTAGAACAAGTTTTTAGAACTAGTTTGATTAGTATCCAATTATAGGTCTTTGGTTATTACTGCACGGGCATTTCTTAGGCGGTATTACGGGTGGGGTTATATAGTCATATATAAGTCCGATACTTGTATAGTATGTATCGAGGTGCTCACAGTAACTTCTAAGTACAGCACGTTCTGCATAGTATGTCCGACGAAGGTTCTGACCAAGACCATAATGCTACTGGTGAAGATCATCATGATACAGATTTGACTACCGATGGGACCATTTCACTTTTCACTTCGGTTTTAAATAACGCTTTAGAGAAACAGAAAGAGTCGTTGATTAACCATTTGGAAGCTCGGTTAGGCCAAAGTACAAAGGCAACTGGTGTCGATTAAACAGAATTTACATTCAAGAGCGAAGGAATCAAGATTCAACATTCGTTTAATTCTGAATTCCGCTATTGAAAGCTGTTTAAAGTTGGGCAACTTTACAGAAGTTAGTAATATCGTTTCCGAGGAAAAAGAAATACTTTGTAAGCGGAATAAGATCCTGAAAATAGCTGATAAACACGGTTGGGACACGGTAAATGAATATTTGGATAGTATGTTGGCAGAAAATAAAGAAGATGCTAGCGATTTACGTGCTGCTATTTCTAGGGCTGCTCGAAAAAGAAATTCAAAGCCGTACAACATACCTGATACTGCAAATAATGGTTCCAGTCGGGAAACGTTTAATTCCAGAGGCTTTTTTCGTGGCCTCAGCCAAGTCATTGGTACAAGCGGAGTCAAAGAAATATTCAAATGCTTCTATTGCATTAAACCCGGACACTTCGCACGGAACTGTCCTTAAAGAAGTATCACTACAGCCACTTTTAGTGCACCAAAGTCTATGCAGGATCAACACACAGGAAAGGCACAGTAACAGCACAGCAACAGACACCGATGAAGTTGAGTATTTATTTGAATTTGGTAACAATTATGGGAAAACATCTGGCAAAATCTTGTAAATGTTAATGGAGTTTTGAAAAAACGTTCATCATTTTTAAAATATGTACTTCATGATTTTATTATGAACGTTTTTGATTTTGGTTATAGAATTTCAGAATATCAGATTCACCTTCTGTTTTTCTCAAAAATAATAGATCAGCCTTACAACATTCAGAGTTTGTTGAAAATTCTATTCAGGAACTTTTATATGACATTGCATAACAGAAGTTAATTGTCCATTTGTGGTAAATCCTCTTACTGGTAACAGTTAATTATAGTTTGTCAAGTTGTATACAGATAACCAAAATGTTGTACATATTGTTAAAAAAAAAATCATGAAAATAGAGTTACAGGAAATTGCTTTAAGTATATTCCACATTTGTTTATCTTGTGATATTTTCTTAGACGTTGAATTGATTCCTAGAGATGAGATTTATCTGACTAACTGAGTAAAATCTCTGACTATCTGAGTAAAATCTTTAATTTAACATGACGTTTTTTTAGCATATTTTTACGTATTTTAGTTCATTATAGGGACTATTCACATGTGATCGTTTTGCGGATTCTAAAAACAGAAAAGTAGAATTTTTAATTCTAAATATTTTATACCGGATACCTCGGGGGTTTATGCTTTCGCCAATGATTGATCTGGCCAAAATAACTGGTTAGTTCCTCCAGTTTAATTAGTAAGAAAATGTTTAAATCATATGCAGTTATGTAGAGCTAGAGGTACATTAGTAGTACCAAAATGGAAATCACCATTGTTTTGGCATTTTAGTCGATAAATTTACAAACAAATTTAAAGATTTTGTAAAACCAATGAATTTTTTTACAAAAGGTTCACAAGAAAATAGGATATTCGCACAGAAACCGTTTTTAAACAGCAATGTATATGTTTTGTTAATAGATTTCTCTCGATATTAACATTTGTTATGTACATTGGACAGTTTGAGCTGTGGAAAACGTTTCAGTTTGTAGTATAGTTATTTCTGCGATGAGTTGAATGCCTTTTGTTTAGAAATGACTTTTCAATACTGCGATGGTTGAATGCCGCAGCTATGATGTATAACATCTGAATGAATTTTAAAAACAGTGAGAGTTGAATGCCACAGTTTATTGCGAGGTAAAATGCCGCAATGAATGTTTTTTGTTACATGTGTATATGTGTTAAACTTATATTTAATCATTTTTGATTAGTATTCATTATTCTATTTGTTTTCCAGATCAATGGAAACAATTCGAGGCCTACGCCAATGATTCGAGATTTGCCAGTGTTATTCGAGATTTACCTTTTTTCGTTGAATCCGCACGATCCAGTTCTACCATTAAGAAATACAAGTGCTATTTTAAGAAGTTTGAAAATAGGTGTAATTCATGTTCGCTTCAGTGTTTACCTGCGAAGATCACAACAGTTTCGCTATATTTAGGTGGACTAATTCAACAGGGATCCAGTGTTGCAATTTTAGATTCCAGCATTTATTCAATTAAATGGTTTCATGATTTTTATTTCAAACATAATCCTTGTTCAAATATATTTCTAGGTCTTATTTATGAAGGTGGTAGGAGATTGTTAAGCAAACCAATAATTAAAAAAGAGCCTATTACGCCTGACATATAAAAGGAGAATTGTTTGGAAATTTGGAGATTCTAATAATCTTAAGAAATTGAGAGTAGTAGTTTTATTTCTGTTAGGTTTTTCTGGTTTTTGAGGTATAGCGAATTAGCCAATATCAAGATGAACAATATTGAATTCAATGACAGTCATATAAAAAGTTGTATTGAGAAAAGTAAAACTGATTTGTACAGAGGGGGCAATTCTGTTGTTATAGCTGCTACAGGAACAGATTTATGTCCACTTCTTTGGTTGAAAAGGTATATCGGTTTAGCTAAGTTGAATTTGAATTCAGATAATTATATTTTCATGGCGCTTTCTTACTTTAAATTTAAAGCTGTTTATAAATTGTGCAGTATTAATTATTCATTATCATATACCAGAGCTAGGGAGATTTTGTTAGAGAGTTTGGCAGACATTGGTCTAGATAAGTCTTAAGTTTGGGCTTCACAGTTTAAGAAGAGGTGGCGCTTCCACTGGTGCAAATCGAGGTGTATCTGATAGGTTACTTAAAGCTCATGGTCGATGGGCTTCTGATAAAGCCAAAGATGGGTATATTAAAGACACTTTAAAATATCAGATAGCTGTCTCTTTGAATCTAGTTTTATAATCCTCATAAAACATTTTTTTTCCTTTGTTACATCGAAGTAACTGCGAGCAAACCAAGCCTACATTTTGACTTGCCTCTTATTTAGCCTTGTAGATAGATTAGAAATGTTTTAAATTCGGACGAATTTATAAGGAGAATTTAAATATATTTCTATTCCGTTATATTTGGATTTTTCCTTATCTATTTCTATCTTTAGTAACTGTGGAACAAGTTTATACTAGTTTGTAGAACAAGTTTTAGAACTAGTTTGATTAGTATCTAATTATAGGTCTTTGGTTAGTACTGCGCGGGCATTTCTTAGGCGGTATTACGGGTGGGGTTATATAGTCATATATAAGTCCGATACTTGTATAGTATGTATCGAGGTGCTCACAGTAACTTCTAAGTACAACACGTTCTGCATAGTATATTATTTGCATTATATTATAATAGCTAGATGTGTGTTTGTCTTGAGATGTTTGTAATGAATTAATTAAATGTTGCATCGCACAGAAAAAATAAGTTACTGCGAGCAAACCAAGCCTACATTTTGACTTGCCTCTTGTTTAGCCATGTAGATAAATAAAAAATGATTAAAATTCGGACGAATTAATGAGGAGAATTTAAATCATTTTATAAGTGTTCTTCTTCGTCACTATAAATGTATTATAAAAGGTTTCTTACTATTTAATAAGAATACAGTTTATTAAGATGAATATGTCATAAAGTACGTCAGGTTGAGATTGTCTGTTGTCGGTTGTGATATTCTGGAAAAATGTTGAGATTTTCTGTAAAATAAAACTTCCCAACTATAGCTAATTATTAATCGGATACGACCGTCAAAATTCGAGAGCCCACTATATAGTGGTTGTCATTATAACTTGTTTCTTGTTTTAACATTAGTTTTGTATGATAGAGTTCTAATGGTCCATTAATACAGATACTAAAGAGTAGTGGGTTTTAAAGCCTTAAAAACAAGATGTAAAGTCTAGCGCTGAATAGCTGAAGATGTTAAGTAAGCACTGGAGAAGTTATAAAGTCTAGCACTCAAGATGTAATGTCTAGTGCTGTAGATGTAAAGTCGAGCGTTGTAGTTATAAGGAAGCAATACAGTTAGGAGTTCGATTCTGCAATTCGGCCCCGGTGAATTTATCAAATAAGAAAGTAGGTGTGCAATGAAATGCATTCTTAAATAGCTGAAGAACAATATAACTTTCAAAAGATTTTATATGAACATTGATTTTCGCATGTTCTATAGGTGATTTTCTGTTTGACAGTCCTTGTATCACATCCGTACCGACATAAGGTCCACTGAGAAATTAGTGAAGTGTGTTTTTAACATTTTTATACGTTTAAATTTTCAATTCAATTTCATCGTAAAAATAATGTTAAACGCAGTTGGTTTTCATTATTTGACATCTTGATAGATAAATGTCAATGGTTTCAGAAAATGTCACTCAAATGGATTGAAATTCTACTTGGACCATATTTTGGGAACATTTGTGACATTTTCATACCCTTTTATATATTTTGTATCATATAAATGCAAATTGTTTCCTTGATAAAAACTAAAAGTTGTTATATTTTACAATTTTACCTATTGTAAATCGAATCTATGGAAGATGCTGTTTTCATACATGTGCACATATATGATACAATAGTAAGCCTTATTTGTTAGGAAGCAAGGCAGGACTTTGCATCTACAGCTCTGAAAATTAAGACCTACAGCGCTGGACATTGCATCTACGGCGCCGAAAGTTAAACTACAGCGCTTGACTTTAAATTTTCAGCGTTATACTTTCTATCTCGTAAGCTAGACTTTAAAACACAACTCTTTATTATCTGTTTTATACTAACAGGACATAATTTAATACTAATGCCAAAACCAGATAAGGGCATTAGCTGTCAAATTCATGTTCAACGATTTGACTCAATATCTAATATTTGATTTATAACATACTAAAACGTATATAAAAATTATAAAAAGTCAAAAATAAACTATTTACAATGCATGGGCTCGATAATATGTGTCGACATTTCCTGTGTATTTCATTCTAGACGCCATCTATTTAACCATCGAGGTGACCTTCGAAGACTGCCGACGGTGATATAACCCTATTTTACATAAATATAGATATAAATAGATAGCGAAGTCGTGCAATTGGATTTTTCATGTCTGTTTTATTTCATATTATAGGTTAAAATATATGTTAATCATCGTTTTACCTGTATAAGAATTAGTTTTGTGGATCGAATCAGTCAATCAAATTGTTTACCCTTGCTTCAATTTCCATGTTGACATTTGTTTCCTTTTAATAACTGAACACGCATAATTCATGCGTAACCCATCTCTGGCTTAGGATTAAATTGAAGGTCACATGAATACGGATTCAATGAGGTCGAATTATTCACTTGCAAGTGAATAATTCATCAGCGATGTTTTTAGCCTATTTTGACAAAATTGAACCAAACTGACTGACTAAAAGTGAATTATTATTTCACTATTTCACTTTCATTAATGATTGAACTAAAAATAAAATCATATTTTATTTTTATATCTCGTAGCTTATGCCCTTTAAAATGACAACCACAGAAAGTTCATGAATTCAACGACAACAAAAGATGGCGTGCAGGTAGGAGTCGTGAGAAAACTCAGGTGTACACATATGTAATTTCAACCGTTTGAAGGAACTGAATTAGATTGAAATTAATTTCTTCTAGTTGTCTGCCCATAGACCGTTATTTGTATTCCCGCGCTTCATGGGATATAACCATTCAGCACGACAGGGCCAACTCGATTAGACGTGTTTCCCAGTTAAAATTTATATCTTGCTTATGTGAATTTATTTGATGTTATATTTACTGTTTTGATTTCAGTAGTATTTATTAATTACTGACTATATTTTGTCGACATGATATTATGTATCTTAGCACATACTTACAACTTCTCGCCCAATCAATTTCTTGTATTTGCCTTCTAATTTTCATAGTACATACTTTTTCCGTGTACTAAGTAACTACGCATGAATGACCACAAGGGTAAGATTTCATTGTATCGTAATCAAGATATTAAAACAAAATTGCCACTGGATATTTTGAAATAAAATGCTGTGTTCCAAATTAAATTAAATAGTTTGTAATTAGTTTTCACACTGATTTTTAAATATCCTGCTATTAAAATCTTTGGATCTAAAAAATGTTTTGACGATTGCAAGTTTCTTTCATTTAAATAAAGAGTAACAAATATGGTTCTTTATACCTTGCATTCATCAGACTACAACGCCATCTTAAAATTGTGATAATTAATCATCCATGCAATTACTGTGTACACCAAAAGTGTGTACTATGAAACCTTGTGAAGGGAAATTAAGGCAACTTGATCTATTTCGTCATGAAGTCATTGATTGATTATTGGTTGCTTAATGTCCAGTGGCAAATATTTCATGCATGTTCAGGACAATGTCATTAGTTCAAAAACCGTGATAATGTCTGAAGAAAATGTGCCACCTGTATATATATATGTATATATATATATATATAGCGGTATATCATTTTCTCCGCAAGTTTATTGTTTTCTGTTTAGTATTAAATTTAAAATTAAGATCCATTTATTATATCGGTGATCCGTTTATTTGGCAATCGCCAATGGCAGTCAGCAGGGTTTAAGAACATTTGTTGTTCGACCTGTTAGTCAAATGCGTTTTGTTAAAATATACTTTTTCACTTTTTGGTCTTTTGGAAAATGTTGTTTGTGCTGTATTTAGACCCTCTAACAAGAAATTTGTTTTGCATGCACACGTAAAAATTGCGGTTTTATCCAACGCAATCATAGGTTTGAACGTTGTTTTCAATTTAGACTTGTTTACATTTTTCGTTTGGGCTTGTATTATATTTTCCTTAGGGTTTATATGATCCGTTCATCCTATTTTGACTCCTCAAAATTCAAGAGTCTATCCTAAATTGAGGTACATTGTTGGGCTTTCCAAATACCGTTTCGATTCCTAACATCACTGAAGAGACATTATTTGTCGAAATCCGGATATGGTGTACAAAAACCTTTGCACCTTTTGTTTGCGGTATATCATCTTCTCCGCAAGTTTATTGTTTTCTGTTTAGTATTAAATTTAAAATTAAGATCCATTTATTACATCGGTGATCCGTTTATTTGGCAATCGCCAATGGCAGTCAGCAGGGTTTAAGAACATTTGTTGTTCGACCTGTTAGTCAAATGCGTTTTGTTAAAATATACTTTTTCACTTTTTGGTCTTTTGGAAAATGTTGTTTGTGCTGTATTTAGACCCTTTAACAAAAATTTGTTTTGCATGCACACGTATAAAATTGCGGTTTTATCCAACGCAATCATAGGTTTGAACGTTGTTTTCAATTTAGACTTGTTTATATTTTTCGTTTGGGCTTGTATTATATTTGCCTTAGGGTTTATATGATCCGTTCATCCTATTTTGACTCCTCAAAATTCAAGAGTCTATCCTGAATTGAGGTAAATTGTTGGGCTTTCCAAATACCGTTTCGATTCCTAATATCTCTGAAGAGACATTATTTGTCGAAATCCGGATATGGTGTACAAAAACCTTTGCACCTTTTGTTTGCGGTATATCATCTTCTCCGCAAGTTTATTGTTTTCTGTTTAGTATTAAATTTAAAATTAAGATCCATTTATTACATCGGTGATCCGTTTATTTGGCAATCGCCAATGGCAGTTAGCAGGGTTTAAGAACATTTGTTGTTCGACCTGTTAGTCAAATGCGTTTTGTTAAAATATACTTTTTCACTTTTTTGGTCTTTTGGAAAATGTTGTTTGTGCTGTATTTAGACCCCTCTGATACGGTGCTTTTTGTCCGCAATTTGCTTTTTGTCCGCTTTTGCTTTTTGTCCGATAATTTTGCTTTTTGTCCGACACTTTTGCTTTTGTCCGTTGCTTTTGTCCGTTTTGCTTTTTGTCCGATAATTTTGCTTTTGTCCGACACTTTGCTTTTGTCCGATAATTTTGCTTTTGTCCGACACTTTTGGTTTTTGTCCGTTGCTTTTTGTTCGTTTTGCTTTTGTCCGATAATTTTGCTTTTTGTCCGTTTTGCTCTTTTAGCTCACCTGGCCCAGAGGGCTAAGTGAGCTTTTCTCATCACTTGGCATCCGTCGTCGTCGTTAACTTTTACAAAAATCTTCTCCTCTGAAACTACTGGCAAAATTAAAGCAAATATGGCCAAAATCATCCTTAGGGTATCTAGTTTCAAAAAAAAAGTATCCAATGACCCCGCCCAATAATCAAGATGGCCACCATGTCTAAAAATAGAACATTGGAGTAAAATGTAGATTTTGGCTTATATCTCTGAAACTAAAGCATTTAGAGCCAATCTTACAGGGGTAAAAATGTTCATCAGGTCAAGATCTATCTGCCCGAAATTTTTCAGACACATCAGACAAGGCGTTTTTGGATTGCTGCCCCTGAATTGGTAATTTTAAGGAAAATTAGCAGTTTTTGGTTTTTATTTGATTGGAGTTTTATTTTTAAGTCGTTATAACAACTAAGCTTACTTGTTATAACGACTTAGCTTACTTGTTATAACGACTTAGCTAACAACTTAGCTAACTTGTTTTAACGACTTAACTAACTTGTTTAAACAACTTAACTAACTTGTTTACTTAAAAACTACTTTTTGTAAATACACAATTTTTTAACAGAGTTATGTTTGATTATAATATTTTTTTTTTAATTCATTGATATTTTCCACTTGTATCACAGATCATCACATATTGATTTGTAAAATTCAACCGTCTGGGTAACCGAGACTAGTTCCAGATTTGATTTGATTTCTCTTTCTTTTTCAGGAGTAATAACCCGGGATACAGTCATCTTTCTTTGGTTGGTACATGCATACTCTATTGATAAGAAATATACCGAAAACTTAATCACATTTACGGATTAGTATTACAACTATCGCATTTGAGTGAGGAGAAAAAAAATAACAATAACTTCTACTTTTGCCGCCCTACAGACTTGACCAATTTTAAAATAAACACTGTTTATATATTTATTTCAAGTGTTTCTATTAAAAAAAGTGTTTTATATTTAGAAATGCACTATCTGTATCAAAAATATTGTGCACATCTATTTCGTTATAAAAATTAAGTAAATGCTAAGTAGCCTTTTAATTACTTTCCCCCCTCTTTTCGAGTTTGTCAAACAACAATTAACTACTTGGCTGACAATGCTGTTGTGTTAACCAAAGTTTGCTTATTACTTGAATAGCCTCGAACGTCTTAACGGTACGTTATTTGGAAATAGTTGCTAGACAATTCCGAAATTTAAAGATTTATACTGTTTATCTCAATAAATAGCTACACATGTATTCCTTAAACTTTGCGATAGTGTTCCAAAAGTTAAAGCATTGTTTGTTATATTTGTAATGTTTAAAAAAAACAAAGCTGTTGGAAATATGACGAAATTATTACCAGACTTAAAAGAAATTTTTTAAACTAAAATGTTGCAAAATATTTTGGAGCGACGGACAGACGGCCGTTCGTAGATCAGTGCAAATGGTGACTATATATCACTAGCGGAAAGAAGAAACTGTGCGTATAAGCTATAAAATGTCGTAAATGTATGCACTTCCACATTACGCAAACGCCGACACCATTTATCATAATGGTAAAACAATTCAAACGAGAAAAAACAACGGCTTGATTTATTTACAAAACTGTATACGACAAACACATGTGATATACAGAAACAAACAACAACTACTAAATTACAGGTTGAACGCCAGTTCCTGACTTATTT
Organism: Mytilus coruscus; assembly: GCA_017311375.1. Lineage (NCBI taxonomy): Eukaryota > Metazoa > Mollusca > Bivalvia > Mytilida > Mytilidae > Mytilus > Mytilus coruscus. The sequence goes on from JAASAO010003878.1 coordinate 122,266, forward strand.
GTATGATTGTCATATATAATATTTAGCGCGGTTAAACATATTTAGAATTTCAATAACGAAACCATCACACATGGATTATTTGATTTGATCAATTTCTAAACTATTATAAAGTTTCGAACATGTTCGTCTAAATCTTTGAATATCCCATGTATTCTACAAATTGGAGAAGATACACCATTGCTAACACGTTTGAGGATGACAGACTAACTTACGACCAGAATGAATAAGCGTTTGTCTATATAACACGATCTAAAATATTCCTTGTTGTGTAAAACACTAAGAATGCCAACTCCTCACACGTACAAATATCCTTATATCTTGCCTTCTACTTCTCCTGTTTATGTCCCCTTTTTCTATTTCTTCATTTTCTTTTTTTCACTCATCTAATTATTATGTCTATTTTAATTCAACATTGTATCCATATAAATGTATATGAACGCTTACATATATATAATTATTGTGATATCATATATAAGAGAGAGGCGAAAGATACCAAAGGGGTAATCACACTAAAAAAAGGTCGAAACAAACCAACAAAGCCACAGCTAAAATGAAAAACAACAAGACCCACAACAGTCCACAAAACACAACATTGAAAAATAAAATCTGAGCAACAAGAACCCTGTAAAAAATCGTGATGATTTATGGTTTTCAGGAAGGGTAAGCAAATCCTGCTCCGTTTTTGTCGTATTATAATCATATTTTGGACAAGACTTCGTTGTGCCAGGTCCATTAATATTATGTTTACAAAAGACATATGTTTAACTGAACTTTCGAACCCGTTGTCTTGGAAGATCTTTAATCCAAGGGGGTCCTAAACAGTTGCTTTTTGATGATCCTACAAGGAGTTATAATTTAATTCCTTGCGAACACATTCATAAGGACCGAAAATTCCCATCTGCATCTTTTAAAGATTCCGAATATTGTATGAATTGAATGGGGTACCCAATTTCAAACCCAGCGTCTCGGAAAATCTCATCTAAGGGCACTAGATAATGATTAAATTTGTAGCTATTAGATAATAATACATGGATTTCTGGCGAAAACATTTATAACGGTCGAATTTAAAGTTTGTCTTGGCTGATAGAAGAAATTTCACAATAAAAACTGAAACACAAAAACGCACAAACGCATAAAGATATTTATTCAGGACAATAACTTATATACAAAAAAAAACAGCAGAAATATATATGAACTACCACCAATGAAGGTTGTAAAATACCATAGGTGATACTTAATGATTTACGTAATGTTCTTTTTATCTTTTTTTTTGTCGTTAAGAGCAAAAATTGCACAAAAATAAAGAAATCATCCTTTAACGAAAACAACTCTTGAAAAGTCATCGGCTATTCGTTGATGGCTAAAGGCTATTTATTTCTGAAATTTAAATTTTGTTTCGCTGTTCTGAGTGTTCAAGATGTTACATGCAGCTAAAATATTGGTAAAAGCAATTGAAAAAAAATACTAGTCTGTATAAAATGTACACAAAAGTAAACGAATGAAAGCCGCTGGAATGCAGTCCAGGACTCGGATTAGCACATTTAAAAAAAATGACAGATTACATGAACTGAGTGCCAATAAAAGCGCAAGTCCAACAAAAATAAAATCTATATTCAAAATGATAATCTTTAAAAAAAAAATTGAATATGAAAATTTACAATTCAAACAATAGATCGATATCAAACAAAAATGTTTCATTATCATTTTCGGCTACAATGGGTATATGAAACATCCAATGTCGAATTATCAACATAGAGTCCTAACAAAGAATGTTTCTGTCATGTTGTGCAACGAAATCTCTACAGCACATGGTAGTGACAACACTAGATGTTTAATAGGATCCCGCGAAAAGCCAAACTTTAGTTCACGAAGGTAGCAAATTGTTTGTGTGACCATCGCTGACGGCTTTTGGTACACATAAGATGGTTGTTGGTTAACAGATATTTTTTACGCCGGACGGCCATTAAAATATCACCAAGGAAAGGTCGCCGTGCTCTTTATTAATTTCCACGCAAACTGATATAGCTCCAAAGGTTTTACCATGAACACCAATGGATACTCGTGTCAATTAGAAAGCCACGCGGAATCAATATCGGAGATGTTTAAGACAAATGCATCGGTCCTGCTGGGCGTTTGTTGCTTTATGTCTCCCTCCATGGCCTATCATTAAAAGATCCCTTTTGCGGAATTTGTGGATTATTTGGTCTGCTGTAGAGGGTAAATATACAGTCTACGAGCAATTGCATCCTTGGAAAAGCCTCCTTAAATTACGCCCCAAATTGTTTGTCACTGGTTGTCAGAAAGACCTGGCATATAGTCTGCTGGTTATTGAATTTTCTTTACAATAAGGGCGTGAAATTCATGACATAAGTTAAACTTTAAGGCTGTGAGGTCGTTGATACAAATCAGAATTAAGAAACTGAATGGGTCTATCAATACGCATGCTACGTCAATCTTTAAAGACCCAAATGTTGCAAAACACTTGTCCTACCTCCATGACAAATATGTTGTTGTCCCCGCAGATAAAGCCCCAAATAACATCGTTTTTGTGTGTAAATCTCATTACATAATATAAAAAAGAAGATGTGGTATGATTGCCAATAAGACAACTGTCCACAAGAGACCAAAATGACACAGAAATTAACAACTATAGGTCACCGTACGGCCTTCAACAATGAGCAAAGCCCATACCGCATAGTCAGCTATAAAAGGCCCCGAAATGACAATGTAAAACAATTCAAACGAGAAAACTAACGGCCTTATTTATGTACAAAAAATGAACGAAAAACAAATATGTAACACATAAACAAACGACAACCACTGAATTACAGGCTCCTGACTTGGGACAGGCACATTCATACATAATGTGGCGGGGTTAAACATGTTAGTGGGATCCCAACCCTCCCCCTAACCTGGGACAGTGATATAACAGTACAACATAAGAACGAACTATAAAAATCAGTTGAAAAAGGCTTAACTCATCAGATGGACAAAAATACAAGTGGACGTGGCAGGGTACTTGTACATCCAACAACAAAAAGACATTAGGAACAGATCTGAGAGTACTCGCAGTTATCTGACGGCTAGTTCAAAGCCACTAACAACTAATAAAAAAATCATGCATCTAAGACTAAATTATCAATCCGTACACATCCAACATCCAATGGATTTAGTGTAAAGACGTCATAAACAGGCAGAGAAAAACATGACCTTGTGCAATGCCAAGATACAGGTATCGACAGATTGTAGATCCATGAATGTGTATATGTATATAACATACTAGTAATATTTAGTTTGCTTTTAATTTACTGATAACAAAATCAATATTTATACCAATAAAACAATATTCAATGATCTTATTACAGTGTTGAATTGGTAACCTTTTAGAATAAGTTTATTTAAAGGAGCGATAAGTTTACAAGGATCATTTCTAAATTTCCGGGCACGGTTAACAACATTTCCGTAAAAATGAGGATGTGCTATCCCGTTTGAAATAAGTTTTCTACAGGTACAACCAAACTTCAAAACCAAATCTTTATATCTATGGAAAAATTTAGTAAAGGTTTTAAGTAATTTATGGTAACGATATCCCTGGTTTAATAATTTACCAGTAATACATAGATTACGTTCGTTAAAATCAAAAACGTCACAACAGACACGGGCATAGCGAACGAGCTGTGAAATAAACTGCTTGATAAATGAATTAGGTATTGACAATTCACTTAGAAACTCAAAATATACCCTCACGACACTTACCAAAGAGGAAATCCTGGATAATCATAGGTCTGTTCTATGTTCCTTTGGAATTTCAACCAAAGATGAAGAACTGGATCTTCCATCACTGTATTGGATACCTAAGCTACATAAGTGTCCTTACAAACAACGGTATATTGCTGGGTCTTTCAAGTGCTCCACGAAACCTCTTTCTAGATTATTAACATCTATTTTACCAGCAATCAAAGCTGGGCTTCAAAGTTATTGTGAAACTGCCTATTTTAGAGGTGGCGTGAATCAGATGTGGATACTAAAAAATTCCAAAGATCTTTTAGAGTTCATGCAATCTAAGACTCTTTCATCTTGCAATAGTATTAAAACATTTGACTTTTCTACACTTTACACAAGTATTCCTCATTCCAAACTAAAAGACAAATTGAAAAAGTTGGTATTGCTTTGTTTCATAAAAAAGAATGGCCAACGTAGATACAAGTATCTTGTCTTAGGGAGGGATAAATCTTACTTTGTAAAGAATCACTCTGATTCAAACAAAAAATTCTCTGAAACTGACATTATCATGATGCTTGATTTTTTGATTGACAACATATTTGTTACGTTTGGAGGACGTGTTTTTCAACAAACTATCGGCATTCCCATGGGAACCAATTGTGCCCCTCTTCTTGCCGACTTGTTCCTTTATTATTATGAGGCTGACTTCATACAGGAACTTCTTAGGAAGAAAGATAAGAAGTTAGCAATATCCTTTAACTTTACGTTCCGCTATATAGATGATGTTCTCTCACTAAATAATTCAAAATTTGGTGACTATGTTGAACGCATCTATCCCATCGAACTAGAGATAATGGATACAACAGATACAGTTAAGTCTGCCTCATATCTTGACTTACATTTAGAAATTGACAATGAGGGTCGGTTGAAAACAAAACTTTACGACAAAAGAGAAGATTTCAGCTTCCCAATTGTGAACTTTCCATTTTTATGTAGCAACATTCCAGCAGCACCTGCATACGGAGTATATATCTCCCAATTGATACGATATTCCCGGGCTTGTATTTCCTATCATGATTTCCTTGATAGAGGGTTGCTGTTCACAAGGAAGCTATTAAACCAAGAGTTCCAAATGGTGACGTTGAAATCATCCCTTCGTAAATTTTACGGACGCCATCAAGAGTTGGTTGACCGTTATGGAATATCCGTTTTACAGATGATATGTTCCTTCTCTCGTTATTACAATCCCGTTCCCTTTTCACGAATGTGACCTACCGAATTAGACTATTTACCGGGTTTGTAATAACATGAGCAACACGACGGGTGCCACATGTGGAGCAGGATCTGCTTACCCTTCAGGAGCACCTGAGATCACCCCCAGTTTTTGGTGGGGTTCGTGTTCCTGAATCTTTAGTTTTCTATGTTGTGTTTTGTGTACTTATGTTTGTCTGTTTGTCTTTTTCTCTTTTTAGCCAAGGCGTTGTCAGTTTATTTTCGATCTGTGAGTTTGGCTGTCCCTCTGGTATCTTTCGCCCCCTCTTTTACATGTCGAAAGTAAAAGCAAGAAAGCCATACTTGAGTTAGAAAACGATCGAACTCGAATTACGTCCGTTCAAATAACCCTGTACTTCACATCTGTTCCAAAAATCTATCAAGCGAAAAGTATTCGGCATTGGTCTTAAAAGTCATTTTTAACCAACTATACATAGTTCTAATAATAATAAACTAGAGGCTCTAAAGAGCCTTTGTGATCACCTTGGTCTATGTTCATATTCAGCAAAGGACACTCTCCAACATTGTAAACAAGAATAGAATTCATGACAAAATCTGTTTTATTGATCTTGTATTGCTGATCGTGTGCTGTTTAGTTTCCTTCTATCTTCTTAAGTTTTGCTCAA
>JAASAO010001950.1:0-32165 GCA_017311375.1 Mytilus coruscus
TGCCAACAGATTTTATAAAAGTTGTCAATAAATCTAATCGAGACAGAAATAAATATATCACTAATTGTTTAAACATAGAATAATCCTTTAAACAAACGCAAGTCAGCGAATATTTGATAACAAATAACCGTGAGTATTTACTATGATTCTTTTCTCTTCACAATGGGTCGGAAGACAAAATTTATTTATGTTGGTTTGGGTAAACCACAAACTTTATTAACATCTACTTTTACAACAGAAAAAGTAAAGATCAAAATATTGCATTTTGAAGCAAGGTCATGTAATACTATCAGTGTTTAAAAGTGATAAGAAACAGCTGACATAATTTACGTTACATATGAACAATATGAACTTTGGTGTAAATGAGTAATTTGCACAATGTAACTTTATGTATGAGTGCAAACTGTCAATATAAGTTTGAATTGTGCATGATGATTCAATTCAAATCAAAAACATGTATTATTGACTTTTAGATATGTTGGTTCTTATTGTCACAACTGTTGACTTTTTAAAATTAAAAAAATATATTTCAATTTTAAATTCAATTTAAATTGATGCATGGTCTTCCTTTGCATATAATTATATTAAACAGTTTGTAAGATAAAAATAATACAGAATAAAATATATAAATACGCTATTTAAATATTTACTTCATTATAGAGGAATTCATACCCAAGGAGAAACGAAGTGGCAAAAGTCACATTATATTTCTAATATTAATCACAAATTAATTGAATAATAAATCAGTTGATATTCTTTCGATAGAATATAGTATACAAGCTACGAAAATTATCACATAAAGGACTAACAATTGTTCTATTATTTTAACGCATATTTTGAAACGAGACATAGGGGAAACTTTGATTCCTTATTTCCAGAATTATGAGGTGAATGTTGTGCATGTTTGGCTCCCGACTATTTTGCCTCAGGGAAAAAGTAGTATTACATTTTTCTGGCTTTAGATTGGCCTTCTGTGTACCCAAGGCAGGTGAAGGAAGTCAACTTAGAAGCGCTGTGTAAGGGTACAATATATTTTTATTTATCTATGAATAACTGCAGTGTGTATATTTACAAAATAAATTTTGAAACCGATTGAAATATTTTCTAGAGAATTGTTCGAAAAGACTTCGAAAATTTCATAAATTTGGTGTAAAATGACGGTGGGCATGGATAACATAAACAAGCTCCGTTGGAAGTTGGTCATGATACTATTTGACTTGAACTTTTAAAACAGAATAATTAAGTACTAATACCACACATAACTCGTTTGTCCAGGTTTTATAATAAAAACTGGAAAATTTAGAAAATGTTAGTAATGTCGCCTATGGAAGAATAAATACTACGGTCTTCCTTCAATTCTTTCTAAGAAGTTTTTAAAATAAACCAAAAACGCACAAAATACGGATTTGTCCGGATTCTGAATAATGTGATCTGGTAGGAAAAGACATGTCTTCTTGCAAATTGCTTCTTCGTGAACTAGCATGAATGAAATCCGGCTAAACGTGTCAGTCTAGTTCATATGACATCAACGTGTTCTTGTCCTGAATATTTATTTAACTTGAAACTGGTCTGAATTTGGATTGTAATTAAATATTTGACACATTATAGGTTTCTGACACAGAATAAATGTAGTCAAAGAATTTGAAATTGGTTGTATGATTTGAATTTATATTCAGTTGAAGATTTTTGCTTTTTGCTTTTTAGTAAATCTGTTGTTAGACTATATACAAAGAATTAGCAAAATAAATTGTGACCCAAATTTTTCTTTGGAAAATTGATAATTTCTTAAATCTTGAGGAAAATATTGACCCCAAAAATTTGTTTACCCCCTTTTCCAAAAAATAATAATTTAAGAAATTTTCTTTTAAATTTCGTAAATCTTGAGGAAAATAAATGCCGCCCCCAAAAAGTTTACCCTCCCCATTTGAATAAATTTTCTTTTTTTAAATGTGGTACAATTTAAGAGACATCAATACACTTAAACACAAGTTATTGTCTGAAAACTAGAAAATGCTTATTTTAGACCCTTTTGGCCCCTATTTCCTGAACGGTTTGGGCACTTACCCCACAATGAATCCAACCTTTTTCTTGTGGTATTGAACCTTGTGGTACAATTTCAGAGCAATCAAAATACTCATACACAAGTTATTGTCCTGAAACTAGAAAAATGCTTGTTTTGGGCCCCTTTTGGCCCCTAATTCCTAAACTGTTGAGACCATCACCCCAAAACAATCCCAACCTTCCTTTTTGGTTTTGAACCTTTTCTTAAATTTCATATAAATTCATACACTTCAACTTAAGTTATTGTCCGAAACCAAATGTCTTCGGACGACAACGACGCTGACGACGACGACGCTGACGACGACGACGACGACATGATAGCAATATACGACCCCAAAATTTTTGCGGTCGTATAAAAATCCTAAATTGTGCACTTGCATTAAACCTTTAAAGCTTATAGGAACAGATGTAAACAATTCAAATATACCAATTTGGCCTTTTTACCTCCTTTGATAAATAAAGAGTTCCATTTCTTTTGTTTAATTTCAACTGGATATCAGCCTGGTTTAAGCTTAAACTTGTTGAAAGAGGGTAAACTTGTAATAAGCCACACATATCTTGAAACGTACAACAACACTTTAAGACTGCCATTTATCTGGCAAACTTTGGAGGCCAGTAGTGTAGTCCCTGAAGATGAACCCTCACCTAAGGACATTTAAAGTGGGCATTTTAACAGAGTTTGAATAGCAATGACCTACACGTTTTATTTGATATATATTAGAACTGACTTCTTCAGAATTAAACCTACATTACAAAATGCAGCCCAAGACATGTAAGGTAGATCATAGTGGTATAATGTTGATAATCAGTATTATGCTATTCATCATAATACATGTACAAGAAAAATGTACTTAAAGTTGGAAGTGTTTCGGTATATAATTGGCTATGTCACTTTAGAATAAAAAGAAGGTTGTGGTGGCTTAGCAGAAAATAATTGATTCATTTGCCAAATGTTAATGATAAATAGGAATCTCAATCCAAAGTTTTATAAAATATATGTACATGAATTGGTAAGTACACTAGGATAGACACTAGATAGTCAGGTTGATAAAAGGTTGACTATACTCAAAAGCCTTTTTGACAAGACAAACAAGAACAGCAAATTAAGTGAAAAGGTTTTCTATTTTAGCTAATTCATTCACATTCATATGTTGATTTGAGAAAAACTGAAGTGTTTTAGTCCTTTTGATATAAAACCCACATCTGATGTTTTATAAAATTACCAGTCCTTGAATATTTATTTCAATACAATGTCTAAGTCAGTGATACATATATCCGTGCATAGCCATCCATGGTTCTCTCTAGTATTTTGGCAAATTGTGGAAAATAGCACTTTAACTCTATGTGGAATAAGTTGTGAACTGTTTCAAATTTAAATATGTTGTTATTGATGACAAAATTGAGTTCAAGTTCTATATTGAAGAGTTTCACCTTTGCCATTCAGGATGTATGGACCTTTATTGCTTTAACAATGCAACTACTAAATGTAAATGAAATTCGGTTTTCTGTCATGTGAAAAGAGCATTGTTTCCTAAAATTAAAGTACCAATGTTACCAATGATCTAAATGTATAACATCTTAACGCTTTATGAAAAGTGACTACAATGTAGTTAAGAACGATAATAGAGAAACTGAAGAAATCCAGTGGCCAAAATTTCTAAATAATGGTTGATTTGTTGTAATAATATAAATTATTAATGCCTTATTAAATACCTATTATCCAAACATGGATGAGGGAAATCTGGATAGAATCAGACAATAATCCAATGAATGCAGTTTTATCAAGAACTTCACTTGATTAGGGTCGACCAAAGCGCTGACCCATGGTCAGTGAAGCTTGTGGTGGGCAAGTAAAGGAAGTTTAGACTGAAGTAGTCCTATGTTTCTGTAATGTTGATTAAATTAACATTCTTCTACTAAATTTAATAATAAAAGGATGAGATGTTTCAAATAAAATGAACTACTCACTGTTGTCACACAATACATTATCTCATTTAATATCAGATCAGCTTATAAATCTTGAAAAAACACTCCCACATGTTCTGCTATCAGAAATAACGAATAAAAGGAAAAGAAAAGAAAAATAAGTGGTAACTTTTGATTATAACAATCAACTGAACTAAGTTTGATTTTTCTTTATTTTATTTTTATCTAGGTAACATTATTTATATTTCTGTCTTGCAATCTGGTGATAGATATATAATTTGGTTACTGCAATTAATAATTAATTTCAAATAAAGTAGATAACATCGTTTGTCGTACACCAATTCTTCTAGAAGTGAAAGTTTGTTATAGGCCGAGTTTTTATGTCGATTTTGTTATAGTCCGAGTTTGCTATTTGCAGGTCATCAGGTAGTCGTAAATATACGTTAAATGTAAAATGTTTATCGCAAGTAGGATTGCTTCAATATAAAACGGAGGATCATACCTGTACAAACCAGATCAGAACGTCTGCTGTATAAAAAGTGTTTTGTCCTTTGATCTTCTACTTGTGCTTTTCAAAAGTGATTGTTAATCAATGATGTAATCAAGATGGAACGACCTGGGAATTTCCACTTTCGTTTCCGCATCTGAAAATTTATCTGGTATCTTTGCTGAAGTTCAATCACACTTACATGCAATAGTGTAGTGGTCAGTCGATATTCGATTGTACGATTTTTAGTAAGTCTCGATTTTAACATTGAAGTAGACGTTGTCATATACCACAGCTAATCTCCTAATATTTCTTTTATTATTAATTGTATTATTTTGGCGATTCGTGATTCGTTAAAACTAGATCACATGTGTATTTATATTTACACAGGCTGCACGCTAATTCTGCTATATTTAGCGTTTCGTAGGTCAAAACAGCATATTGCGCAGAGCATACAGCATGTTACTAAATATACTTTAAAAATCCCCAATTGACATCACATATATTTCTCGGCCAACCAAGACGACTTCCTGTGTAGACAGTTTGCAGACGATTATAGCGGAAGGTAGATTCGCGTCCCTGGATATAATGGCAAATATGGAAACGAAAATACAAAAGACAGAACACCACTGCAGTTAAACTATTCAGGAATATTTGACCGAGAAAAGCAAGCCGATATAATTCGAACAGTACATTGTGGAGCAACTGGACGATACATTGGTCTCATTTTATTTGGAAATGAGAAGCAAGGAGGGAAACATTAAAACAAATAACTATGCAATCATATAGACAAGGTTTGAACAGACATATACAGAGACATTTGCAATGAAGATATATCCAAACAATTCTCTAAATCCTTCAACATGTTCAAGGGAATGACAAAGGAACTTAAGCGCCTTGGGTTAGCTGCAATTGAACATCACACTTCCATAGAAGAGAGTGATATTGAGAAGATGTACATGTATTTTGTAAAATATGGAGGATGCACAACTTTTGCAGCATAAGGTTATTTTTATAACACAAATGACAAAATTTTAATTCCATGCATAACGCTCAGGCATAACGCCTTCCATCATGTCTATCGGTGTAGAAAATAAATCTTATCTGAATTTCTAAGTCAGGATGTTAAGGCCGCTACACAGGAGAAGATTAATCGTCTACAAAAATCCTAATGTGTGTACCGTGTGTATATTTGAATCTATACATGTTCATGTATGTTTTAGCAGAAATTTTCACATTCGTCTGACAGTATGACAGTTACAACAATATACACATGTACAATGTCAATAAAATATTTATCTTGTGTTCATTGAGAAAATGACTAACTATTTGAATATAATGATGAATATTAAAATTGTGTGTGTCTTCAGTATCCATTTGTGTGCATACTGTCCATTTCAATTAAAAAGACAATGAATTATAAAATGTATTCTATGTTTTAGGTACTTGTTGACATCATAGCGCACTTTGGTCGTAGAGGGAGGGAAAACCTTTCCGATCTTACAAGAAAACATTTTGCAGTTAAGCATGGTTCTGATGACAGGCTGAATGCTTACAAAGTAATTGATGAGCAAACAAAAACCACCAGTCAGATAGTGAATTATCCTCAGATGGACGGATGTGAAATTACAGGTAACTTATCTATATATTGACCTACAATGTAACTACCCTTATGTTTTTTGCATTAACTAAATGTAATCACACATTATTTTTCTTGGCTTGATCATAACTTGTATACTTATGCTTAAGATGCCATCTATATACTTTCCAGTATGTTCTTTTTGACCGGGCCCGATAAGCTGGTGTTACATCTTACAAAGTCAATCCAAATTTGTTTGCAAAGAATTTCGCTCAAGCCGGTGCTAGGGGCCGTCTTAAACTTGCAGTGAGGTGAGAGTTTTTTGCTCCGTGTTTAAGGCCTCACTGTGACTTTGAGTTGAAGAACAGGAATAAAAGCACTGTTCCTTTGCTTTTGATGTGTTTTTGCTGTGCATGTACTGCTTTTGTGTCATGGATGGATACCCCATATCCTATGTTTTCTATTAAATCATTGCGTTTCAATAAAAGAATGCACATCGACCTACCTACCTTTTTCTGTTAGTAATCAGAACCACACACACTTTTTCTTGGCCTGAATAAAACTCGTACACATATACATGATTCATTTCATAATTGATAACCGTTAGTGTGTTAAAAATATCAACTTACCTACATATCCTTTTTTCATCAAGTTATTCGAACCACAGTGGCACACATCTTAATATTATTTTGCCATTTGTATATATTATCATCAAATATTAATAGGCAATTATGATATTTATAGTTGGTAAATACAATGTACATTAAATATGTCGAATATTTGCATGGGATAACATACCAAAAACAATAAGGACATTATTGTATAGACTCCATGACCATATAAAAAAACATTTTGCTGCAGAACACTCTTAATATGGTTTTTTTAAATGTTTTACATGCTTTTTAGATGATGAATGATGTCCAGTAAAGTCTTTTGTGAAATATATCAGAAGGTTGAATCCGAAATGTGTAAAATATTTCAACAAGCAAGATCATGCCCTAAAGAAGGCCTGTATTATGACAATATACTTCTGATCCATAATAGACTTGGCCAATTCATGAATGAAATCACCAAATGGAAGTCTTTCTCAAGTATGTATAAATCATTCTTGCAGAGCAACAACTGTTCATCTTCTTGACGAATCGGATATTCCAAGCAGACAGCTGCAGGACATAAATCAGAAACCTCTCTAAAACTTACTTTGAAAAACTGGCGAGAAAAAGGGCATATGTCAGACATATTAAGTGAAAAACTTGTGGACATAAATCAAAACAAGTAAAGTCATGTATATCTAATATTGACTTTCTATGCTTGTCACATTGAAGTACAGTTGAAGAAGAAGAAAATATTCCTGTTGACTTGAATGATGCAAATTTTTCAATTAGAGCTTATATCAAATTCACAGAATGAAACTGATATGAAAGAAATATCATCTAATGATTAATTTGATGAAATTCTGACAGAAATTGGTAATGGTGCCTCAAAGGAAATACAAATATAATGAAACAAGAGACATTGATGCTAAATCAAAATTGCTTAAAAGTACCATATCCAGATACGAATATGCCATTTCTAAATAACTGTAGCAATGTAACTGTTAATATTAATTACAATGATCACCCATATGTGAACAAGTCTGCAAAGGAATAGCCTCATATACAAAATGTTTTTGTTGAAAATTTCTTGTTACATAATCTTTTAATTGTTATATTTTGTTACAATTAAACAAGAATTATCTATATATTGATTGTTGTGATTCTGTTATTACATTTAGTAAACGTATATTTGAAACTTTTACAGTAAGAATGGTTTTGAAGATGTCCTTTCTGCCAAAAATACATTGTTCTTGCAATAGTTGTTGATTAATAATATAACAATTGAAGCCTTTGTATGAGGTCGATACGAGGTTATATTGATCAAAAGAAACATATCGACTGAGGACGAATGCTTCTCATGGGTCGATATAACCTCGTATCGACCTCATACAAAGGCTATAATTGTAAAATAACATTTTGTCATATTTCAAAAATCCCTACTGTTTTTGCCATTTTTTGTAAGTGTGACACTGTGTTATGTACAGTACAAGTTCCAAAATGTATCAAACTTTTAGAAAATTGATGCTATACAGTTCATAAATTTCGCCCATACACATCCATACCGTATGGGCAATTTAAAGATGTTCTATAAATTAAAAATATTTGAAAACTTGATTACAAATCTCTTTTATTTATATAATGGGAAATGAAGATCAAGAATTTTTACAATTTTTGTCAAGTATTAGAGGTCTTAAATGAATACAGAGATAATATATTGAATGATAATATATTGAATTAGATTATCGTTTGTAATATATTTGCTATAATACATTAAGATAATTTCAATCCAGTTTCTATTTATAACTAATTTAAATATTTACAAGTACATCGTTTGATGTTCTGACTACAGAATGTGAAAACTTTACATTTATGTTTATACAATATTTTTATGATAAGGAAGTGCATACTTGTGAAAGTTGCTGCAGACGTGATCTTTCAATTATAATTACTTTAACAGATGATGAGTGAACTTAACAACCCTTAGTTGAAAATACATTTAAAACAAATTAAATCGATTGTAGAAAAATAATATCTTTTCACTGCAATTAATATGTATGTCCATATCACATTGAAAACAAATATAAAATATCAGATCACATTGATTCATTCATTGAAGTTATTCTGCACTAAAAATTATTTCTTACTGTGAAAATGAAAATGAAGCTGTTCGCACTGGTCATGTTGTTTTATATACACTGAATATTTTAACGCTAAATTAAATGTACGCACATGAACTGTGAAGAACTAAATGCACTTCAAATGGTTACAAGATATTTTATACTTCAAAATAAACCAACCATTTAATTTAACACAAAATCCTGCAAATACTATGATTCTTTTCTTATTCTCTTGGATAGCGCGCTTCAATTTCTTTAGTTTGATGATTTCTCAATTTCGTGTCATTTGGTTTCATAAGTTCTTGTAGGTATAGTTATTTCTGGCTCAAACTATTTAATGTCCTTGTCACCATTTGTTTTCTTTTCGGTTTTCGTGCTGAGGAAATTTCGTTTTCTTATGTGATCAATATGTTTCCCAATAACACGTTAATCCGACAATTTGATGTGAAATGAAAGTGTTCCCGAATGTTTTATAACTTCTGCCAGAATCCATTAAACTTTAACTTAACCAAATTTTAGGCAAATAGTCTCTGTCTTACATTTATTTGTTTGTTGCCGTGTTTTGTGTGTGTTGTTCCGCTTCTTTCAATTCGGAAAAAACTAAATCTAGACGTGACTCGAGTTTTCTTTTCATTTACATCTCTGATGATGCCAATCCTGGTGTCGTCTGTGGTGCTATACGATTCGACTATTTTGGATAGTTCCTTCTTTATTTTTCTGTATACGTCCTTTGAAACTTTGAACCGCTTGTTCAGCACATTCATTACTCGCTGGGTGCCAAAACGGAGCTAAAATGCAATGTTAAATTTCATTTGAATTCACATAACTGGCGAATTCCAGTTGTTAAAGCAGATCCATTATCACCAATAATAAGATCACATAATACGTGTGTTGTAAATGTTTGTTGAAATTTTTCAATCATAGCCTCAGATGTAGAATTAATAACATGTATGTACATCCATTTTGAATACGCATCTACCACAACTAGAAATGATTTGTTCAGGAAGTTTGTTTTATTGGTAGTCTAATCATTCAGACTCGCTTTTTTAATACAAGGTGTTCTCATATGCAGGTAAAGTTAATGACTACTATTTCAAGAAGCTGCAATTGTTGGTAAAGGTTCGTCTTCTTGAAATGAATTTATCAGCGTCATGTGAGTTGTTATGATCGTCACATCTGCTTGGTGATTGCCTCAACAAAGGTAGCAGTACCCTGGTTGTCATTTGTCTAAGTTGTTTCTTGTGTTCGATTTTGAAACTTTGTTGACTTGTTACAGAACTATTGCATTTGTTCCACACGATAGAATGTCCTATGCGGTCTTTTCAGCAGTCTCCATGGCGGAAGAAATTTTCAATGCTTTGTCAAATATAACGTTCGGTTCTGCTTACAGCCTCCTGTATGCGATCACTCTAAATTTCGACGACTAACCTCTCGCAACATCGCATTGAACGTGTCACCATAGTTACAGGGTCCTGTCAAAGTTCTGTTCTGAGTGCTGCAACAAATATTCTTACTGACTCATATGTGTGCCTTGTCCTGCTGTTGAACAATTTCAGACGGTACGGGATCTCCGTGGTCTCTCACATATTTGATTAAATCGGCAAGAGATTTAGTTCATTGTATTGTTTGTGATAATAAATCCTAATCTATTTGTAAAGGTTCTTTCGGCACATACTCAATAATAGATGTATCGGAACGACACGAATGGCCACGCTCACAAAAAAGCTACAAGCCATTTTAGGAGTGGAAATTTGAGAATGAAATTCTGTATAACTGTTATTTTCACGAAATTTTAAAAGCCCAAAGCCCATTATTTTGGCAAATATCAGCGGAGCAGAACCAAACCTAAACTCGATACGTAACGCCTCATAGTAGACTCACATACTAAAAGGCAGCTTAATCTGTGAAGGCAATTAGAAAAAGTCTGTATAACTGTTATTTTCATGACATTTTCAAAGTCCAAAGGCCATAATTTCAGTACAAATCAGCGGAGCGGAACCAAACCTGATCTGTTACTCATTATAGTTGACTCACAGACTAAAAATAGGCTCAATATGTAAAGGTGTTTAGTTAATATGTCCGTATAACCTTTGTGGAATGACGGAATGACGGATAAGGGTAACACTATATGGCCCCGACCACTTTGTGGCGGGCATATAAAATGTCTTTGTCCTTAATGTCAGTAGCATTACAATAATGTTTCATTATTTCTTCATACTGTATCCAATCTTCGAATTCTTAAAATAAAATAATTTCCGTCAGTCGGCATTGTAAAACTTAATTTAATACTCCAATTTTCTTGTCGCCAAAATATGTAATGTATTTACTATATAAAACACTAAAATAATTTCAATCCTGTTTCAATAATTAATTTATTCACATGTAAATGTACATCGTTTGATGGTCAGGCTACCGAACTACAACATGTGTGTAAAAACTTTACGTGAACCATACATTTATGTTTATACAAAATCATTATGATAATAAATTTTCGACGTGCCCACGGACGACATCTACAAGCAACAATTATAAATAAATACATGCACAATATAAGCAACAAACATGATACATTATACAATATAATATAATCTGACTAACATTAATATTGTAGTAGATATACATATAAAGTAGAACAAGTACAGTCAATCGATGCAGCTCGGATTCACACAAACGAGCTATACTGTTGTAAATAGCTTAACGTATTAGAAGGAGGGATGTTAATCGAGCCAGTTGCTCAACTGGAAAAGACACATACGGACAGAACATTAGAACCAGTATTATACACTAATCCTTGTGTCTAATGCAGATAAGCAAACTTTTTATAACATCATTTTTAGACTAATATATAGTTTAGTTATATTTAGTTGTGCATTTGTAGGAGGAAACAACTAACAATGCTTCAGCATACACTGCTGCAGTATGCTGCAACAGTAATCCTCCTGATGCCAGAGGCAGATGAACAAAAATTAATTAGAATAATAAAGGGAATGATTTATAAAACGAGAGAATAGAATACAAAAACAAAAAACAATTGTATTTATTTAGTTACAATTATTACTTTTAATTGATGATGAGCGAACTTTATAACAATTAACTATGATCATATATGCATATACCTTATTTACAGGTAATTAATAATAATTAAACATAGAGGAGTGCTGTTCAGTAAAGAGTCCAGAATAACAAACAATGGGTCGTATCATATATTTTGATTATTACAAACTACTTATTTTATTTACTTTAATATATGTATTGTAGGTCAATTAAATGAGAATTAATCATGATTTGTGTTTAATCGTTTTTCAATGTGTTTAAAAGTCATGAGTGTTATAATTCTGGTCATTCATGGCGTCTTTGTTGGCTAACTGAAAACTAAAAATATCATCTTTTGCACATGACCTTATCACTCTTTCCATTAACTGAAAATAAAACATCCAGAATTTCATTTCAATTCTCTTCTCTAATTTCCACTTCATAAAATCTTATAAATGAAAGAAAGAGAAAGAAAATGAATAAAGAAAGAAAGAAAACACTATATAAAGGAAAGTATATTAATTGTTGTCTTTGGCCTATAAGATGTCAAAACTTGACCAATCTTAATAAATAGTGTATTACATTGTATTAAACAGTTTACCAAGTTACATGGTTATATGATATGGATAAAAGACAATATGGTCATTTCTATATTTGAATTTGAGGTGTTCAATGGCCGTAAAAATTTAAAAGATGCAAAATACCCTTTTATGATATCATATAGTATCAAAAATCATATATTTGAAATAACATTATACTAATTTGATGCATCAGATTGATGAATATTAGCCGAAGGGTCAAGTTTATATGAGGCTGTGCCGAAAAATAGAGGTTTCTGAAGTTTTGAGTTATAAATAATCCTTTCAAATATACGAAATGATCTGTATACTAAATAGAAATGAAAGTTACAAATAGCATAACAATTGGGAATGAAGTGATGTTAGGTAATGTCAGGATGATAAAATTAGTTGTCAGTTTTGGCTGTTCCATGTAATATCTATGTACATAACAAAACATGCATAAAGTTTATATAGGAAATAAAAAAAGCTTCTTTTACTAATTTCTTTGCTTATATTTAATGATACAAGAAGTCTGAATGCTATATGAATCTTACATTCAACTTCGTTGGCGGAGAGTATGGTCTGAGGCAAAATTTATTTTCACTTCGCAGTTGAAAACTTGCGTGCAATTTTAGCCTCATGCAATATGCATCTTTTGAACCACTACCTATCAGACAGAAGAAAATTAAGGTAGTATGTGAAATGTAAAATAATCATTATTAAGTGTCTTTATATAGATTCATGATCAGTGAAATGTTTTAAAAGGATTAACTTTTATGCACACAGTTCCTCACATTCAGGGTGTTTGTTCCAGACCATTAAAACAATAGACCACTTTCGAGTTTGTCCGTCACCGGAAAAAACTCGTCAATTATGCGCGCCTTTGTGACGTCATTTACCAGATAGAGGGGATCGCCTGTATCCCTGCACTATTGACGTTCATCAAGCGTCTTAGTGATCGTAATTGTGCAGGATAAACTAGAAATAATGTTTGTTTCGTAGGTACTTAATCACAATTCCCTAATGACAGCAGTGCTGATTGTCAATTATGACAACTCAATTTGCTGAATAATTCGTGCAATGTAGAATCATAGTTTTCCTACCACTCGCTCAACATTGGAACGGAAGTGACGATGCCCCTAAACGCACGAATGATGTTCACTAAAACCAAAGTTTTTGACGGAAATGCATCGAACTCGAAAGTTGTCTATCATTTTCACACTTGTTCTTTGTTGGTCTACTTTTCTCTATGTTCAGAGTTCAAAATGAGTAATAAAATCAGATAAAACCCATAGAAAATAACATAAATAAAAAAAAAAAAAAAACGAAAATCTGCCAGATAGAAAGTATTCATGACATTAAATAGTAGAAAAGAAACGGTTTTAAAAACTATATTTTGGACATATTATGACAGTAAGAGTCTTTTAAACAGAATTACCATCAAACAAAAGTGAAAATCCTTTACTTTTATATGACAAATTAATTCCAATAAATCATTCAGGAGGTTGCCACAGTACAGATTCTACAATTAATGAATGCTTCTATTAGGGTCAAAACTTTACCAATTTTGATAAAACCTTAGCATGACCTAAGCTAAGTGTATTTTAAAAAGTTTACCAAGTTTCATTGCTTCATGATATAAATTAAAGACAATGCGGCCATTTTATACTTGAATTTTGTGTGTTCAATTTTGATGTTTACATATATTTGGGCGTAATAAATTCAAATGATTAAGAAATATTCTTTTAATGTCCTACAGTATAACATATCAACTATCTAAATTAATAGGAAATTCGTTTGATGCATCAGATTGATTAAAATTAGCCCAAAGTCAAATTTATATAAGCCTATGCCAAAAATAAACAGAGGATTTCACTGAAGTGATGTCTTATATGAAAATGTAATATTTTCCACTAACATAATTTTCTCAATTTGTTTAAATATAAATGATCCTTCCACATATATTTAATGTACTGTAATTAGAAATGAAAATTACAAATATCATAACACATGAGAATAAATGGTCTTAGACAATGTCAGGCTGAAAAATAAGTTCAGTAATAAATCAATAAATCATTTGGGAAGTTGCCAAAGTACTAGTACAAATTCTATATTTTTTAATGCGTCTTTTAGGGTGAAAAGCTTGACTAATTTTAATCAAACTTGCCTTGACCTAAGCTTAGTGTATTACAAAACAGTTTACCAAGTTTCGACACTAAAACATTTTTAAAATAAAAGACAATGTTGCTATCTTTATAATTGAATTATAACCATCGAAATCGCTATGGTAGGCCGGGGCGGTAAAAGCCGAACAAGTTGCTTATGTGTTTAATTACAGCGAAGTGTGTAAAGATGTTAATATAAGTGACAATACACCTACCTCATGAAATTGCAGTAAATCCGAATACATTTATGGCCCCAGTTCCCATGTTATAACAGGAGACCTTAACATCGTTCTTGACCGAGAGTTGAAATCATTCCTCAGTAAAGGACCTAAATATCGTCCCCGTCAATTATTAATTGGAATGAGTGTCGTAACATCATCCACGACTCACTCCGTACTTACTGCTCTAAATGGATAAAACGAGAAAAAACTGACAAGAAATCATTAGATTCTTTTTTTTAATTCGGTAATGAACATAGTTAATATACGTATTCAACATTTACTCCTAACAACAACCATAATAGCCCACTAAAAGAACTCGCCAAGGAATATATTTTTGTCCCGGCTGATAAGGCTGCTAACAATATCATTATTGTTTGACGTAAATTTTACATTGATGTTCTACAAAAGGAAATCACGAATTCATCAACATTCCAACTGACTCCATTTTCGGAAATGACATCTGTAACAAACATAAACTTTTAGCTACCTCTATGTACTGGCTTCCGAAGCTGCACAAAACTCCTTACAGATATAGATTTATTTCGTCTTCAAGCCATTGTTCCACTACTAAACTATATATTCTACTTACTAGTACACTTGGTACAATCAAAAACCTGGTAATAAATTGTTCAAGTAAGGCCTTTGAAAATAGTGGAATTAATTACTTTTGGAGTGTCAAAATTCGTTGAAAGTACTTGATAAATTGCATACTTATATTGGTGATTTCGAAACTGTTCAAAGTTTTGATTTTTCTACCCTATATACCATGTTGCCTCATAATTTTATTGAGAAAAATTCACACACCTGATTAAATGGGCATTTAAAAGTTGGAATGCGAATATATATGTTCAAACTCTTTAGGTCATTTTTAGTAACAACAAACAAAAGCACTCTGTCAATTGGACCTGCTTTGATACTACAACTGCCCTTGAATTTTTACTAGATAACATTTTTGTTCGCTATGGAGATTCCGTATATCGTCAGGTTATCGGAATTCCCATGGGGACTAACTGTGCACCACTTATTGTAGACCTGTTTCTGTATTGTTATGAGTTAAAATTTATGACTAAAATCAGCAAAGACACATCGAAACAACATCTGATTCAAAAATTTAATAACACTTTTAGATAGTTAGATGATATATTGGCTCTCAAAATGTCGACTTCAGTAAGTACACTAAGGAGATTTATCCTTCCGAACTGATTTTTATAAAGCTAGTACTAACAATGAACACTGCCCTTTCCTGGATCTCGATATCTTTATCTTTAACGGGAAACTTAATACCAAAATTTATGATAAAAGAGATGATTTTTCATTTCCTATTGTTAATTATCCATTTTTAGATGGTGACGTTCCCTTGTCGCCATCTTATGGTGTTTATATATCTCAACTTGTTCGATTCGCTCGTGTATGCAACAACGTATTTGATTTCAACGAAAGAAATCTCTGTATTACTGAAAAATTATTACACCAGGGTTTTCGATATCACAAACTAGTCAAAACATTTACTAAATTTTATCATCGGTACAAGGACATCATTCGTAAATATAAATCAACATGCAGACATCTTATACGTTCAGGTATTTCACATCCAATATTTTATGGTAATATTCTTTACAAAGCACAAAAATGTCGGCATTCACCTCAAAAGCTAACCAAACCTTTAAACAGACTTATTCGGAAAGGATATAGTTACGATACTGTTGTCAAGTCATTAAGGATTGCATATTTTGGTATTAATATTGATTCACTCATAGGGTCTTTGCATCGGAAATAAACACATTTATTCTTAAACCAGTTGTTGGCATGATACGGGTTATGTTCTTCTCATATATTTTATAATGGTATGATACTAAACCCTAACGGGAGGGATTGTACTTGATTTTCATATATCAATCAGTTTAATTGAGGTCTGGAGCTGGCATGTCAGTAACTGCTAGTAGTCCTTTGTTCATTTATGTATCATTGTCATTTTGCTTAGTTTCTTTTGTTACCTATTCTGACATCGGACTCGGACTTCTTTTAAACTGAGTTGTACTGTGCGTATTGCTTTGTGTTTCTTTAATCTACATTGTCTAGAAGTATAGGGGAGGTTGAGATCTCACAAAACATGTTTAACCCGCCGCATTTTGCGCCTGTCCCAAGTCAGTAGCCTCTGGCCTTTGTAAGTCTTGTATGTGTTTTAATTTTAGTTCATTTATATGTTTTGGAGTGAAGTGTGACGTCCATTTTCACTGAACTAGTACACAATTTTATTTAGGGCCAGCTGAGGACCACCTCCGAATGCGGGATTTTCTCGCTTCGTTGAAGACCCATTGGTGGCCTTCGGCTGTTGTCTGCTCTTTGGTCGGGTTGTTGTCTCTTTGACATATTCCTCATTTCCATTCTCAATTTTATCTTATTGGATATTGCCTAATGGGCGACTTTCTGCCTTTTAGGCTGGGTTTCCGTATTTTCTTCCCAATAAAGGAGCGATTGAAATAAAAAAAAAAGCCTGTTCCGGATTGTCAAGGCTTTTACGGTTCTAGGGTACCCTATCGGACCTATAGAAGACAACCTTGGCATCTAGAGGTAGAAAGTCCAGAGATCGATATTGAAAATGTTTGCCCTGCCTAGGGTATGGCTTGTTGTGTTTTTTATTTTGTGCTTACGGTGAGATAGTTGATACCAAAGATGGAAATTGAAAGGTATCAGGGACCCTGGTTGTTAAAATAAGCCACAGGATATCACATTGGTAGGCCGTGGCGGTGCAGGCCCAACAATTTACTCCTTCGTGGATATTGACAATAGGGTTATTTTATGGCCTTTAAGTTTGGGTTTCATAAATTGTTAACTTACTAGGAAAGGGCGATTGAAATGTAGAATGTCTGTTAAGGTTAGCAAAAGCCTTTAAGATGCTAAGGGTAACCCGATTATTGCCAAACTCCTGATTTTCTGCTTGTTTTTTGCCTTACTTGCCTAACGAGAAGGTTATTGAAGGACAAGAAGGTTATAAACACGTAGCAAAAACCCTTGCAGTTCTAGTTGCATCCTGGACATACCTATAGGTGGCTTATTTGGTTACCCAGGGCGAAAGTACAGGATGCACTATGGAAAATATTGGATTCTGCCCATGAGTGCTTAGGTAAGGGTTGGTTTTGGACTTTTCTACATGAATGGGAAAATATTATCATAATTGTTGGTATGGCTAAGTAGAACAGAACCTAACGGTTATTTTGGTACCTCGGAATTTCTCTGACTAGTTGTAAGCGGCGTTCTGTGAAAAAATCCACTTAATATTTTTATTGCCAAAGGGTGATTTTCTCGCCTTTTAGGTTTGGATTTCGTATGTTTTGTATTTGGAAGGGTCATTTAACATGTAGCAAGGCTTCGTCAAATTATTCAAGGCAGTTACGAATCGATGCTAAGGGTACCCTGGACGAACTTATTGGAGATACCACGGGGCACCTGGGATAGAAGGTTTAAGTTCGGTATGGTAAATATTCGCCCCTCCCTGTAGGTGCCTAGGATAGGTTTTTGGGGTTTTTTATTATTTCATTTGGATTACGGTCGAATAATTAAGACTAAGGATGGGTGTTGCAAGGTAGCAGGGACCCTAGCCGTTATAGAGAGCCATAAGATATATCTGTGGTTGGCCGGGGCGGTGCAGGCCGATCAATTTACCTCGGTCTTCTATTTCCACTTCTATCATTACGATGCCACCATCAATAAACTGATTATTCAGCAACTTTTAGATACGCATGTAAATAATTAATAAAGAAAAGAGTATATTAGCTATACATTCTATATACAGAGTAGTTAAAAACATCCTGGATTGTTGTCTAGTTTGCCTCATGTAGGTGGGTCTTGAAACATTCAAGACTACCAGCACTGCGGGTGGCATGTGAATGGGCGTTCCGTCTCTAATTGTTCTTGGTTAGAATGATTATTTCCTCTCCTCTGTTCTACATGTACACGATGGTACTTGGAATCCGTTGACGTTTATGATTCGAGATGGTCTGTTTGGTGGAGTGAGAAATTTTTCGGCGTCAACGTTGAACTCTTTGACAATTTTGTACATCATTGTGAGTCGAGATATTCTCTTTCGATCTTCAATGGCTTTCCATTAAAGTTGGCTGAGCATGTGATGAGGTGTTAATTATAAGATATCTGTTAGTGAATACGAGTTTATAGTTACAATCGAATACGGATTATTTCCTTTTTTGGAAGTATACTGGTATAATACTGGTTCGCTGCAGTGGAGAGCAATAGTAAAAAGTAAACAGAAGATATAGTTCAAGTTTAAGTTCAAATATTTTATTTTCAATTAAAGACGTCCATAACATGCAGAATAATCAAGTTAAAGTTGGTACAAATGGTTACAATAATTACAATGATTTGATTACAATTGCATTTATGAATAAACTGAAAAGAAAAGAAAGTGACACAATATATATATAATATATATATTGTTTTATTACAGTGCAACCTGATATAACATATTAATACAAATATGAAACATATTTTATAATGTCAGCCAGCCTTCATATGGTGCACTGTACTTCAAAAGTTCTCATAAGTATCTGTTATAAATATCAAATATCAATTTAATTGTACAATAAATAAGTAGTTAATTTTTTCTCATTAATGTTTGTGTTCTAATATTAGAAATGTTAGTGATACATTTTGACACTATTTTAACACCGGCACTGAGTAAACATTTTAATTTATCCAGATCAGACATGTTATAAAAATTACAGTTATATCTCTGTTGACAGTCCATAAACGTACACTTTCTCTGTAATGAATAAGCTGGGCAATGTAATATAAAGTGTTTTTCGTCTTATACGGTCTCAGTTCCGCACACTTTACAAAGTCGTCTATCGACCCGGTACCGCCCTTTCTCGGTTTCAAGGAGAAAACACCACATCATAGCTTCTACGGTTCTTTCCCATGTGATCAGGTACTTTTGCATGAACATGTTCTTTGCAAAGTTACTAATAAACTTGGTACTAAGTCCATCTGTACTTTTCGAGCTGAATAAAGTCTCAAGTTCACTTTCATTCATAATCGACTTTATATTGTCGTACCACGTATCCCTATGATTTCGTGAAAACCCTATACTCCAGGACAGTAGGTCATAATTGGGGCGACTGTACTTTCAAAAGTTTAGTATACGTGTCATAATCCAATCCATCTGTACTGTAATATTTCGAAACAAGGGTACCCAAAGCACGACTGCTACCCGTAATCAACTCGTTTACACTGACGATGTAGTCTAATGTTTCCGACACTGCAAGACCTAGGTAGCGGTAATGTGAGTATAGTAAACTATTTTGTCGCCAATTTTAAACTCAAAGTCGCTTCGTGCAACTGTAGCTTTCCTTATATATAATTACGTGCAGTACTTTAGTTTTGTCAATATTCACATTCAAACGCCATCGTCTCGACCAATTGTTCAACGTATTTAATTGTGTCTGTAGACCTGCAGTGGAGCTAGAAATGAAAACTATGTCATCGGCGTATAGTAACGTACTGAGTGAAAAGTCATTTTCTAGTAAGACTCCACAGCCAAGAGCGTTGATTTCAGGTACTAGGTCATTTATGAATAAGGCGAATAGCGTCGGCGCTAAATTATCTCCCTGTCGGACTCCTTTACCAATAGAAAACAAATCTGTATATTGTTCGTTTATTCGGACACATCTTTTCAAAACGGAATACATACATTGAATTGTTTTCAGCATATGCCCGTGAATTCCGGCAGTCATAAGTTTGTGACATATCAAAGTGTGGTCAACAGAGTCAAATGCCTTTGAAAAGTCGACGAAGCACATAAATGTTTCCAGTTTGAGTGTTTTTCTGTTTCTTAGAATTGTACACAAGCTGTATATGTGGTCGAGGCACGATCTGAGTTTACAGAATCCATTTTGTTCCTCGCAGAGAATATTTTCACTTTCAAAGAAATTCACACGATTCGACTATTAAGAATTGAACTAAATAGTTTTGCGACCGTTGACATGAGACTAATGCCTCTGTATCCGTATTGGTCACGATAGGCCTTGCCTTTTCAAGTCGACGAAACAAGATAAGACAAACCTATGACCCATTTGAGTATATTTTCTATTAATGTTTTGAGAACAAACATATGGTCACTTGTTCACTTTTTCTTACAAAACCTCATCTGTTCTAACTTTACATATTATATTTCTCTTGGATAAAAAACTCTCTAGCATTGTGTTTTATATTTTCAAATAGTTTCCTAGTGCACTTCCAATGGTTATACCTCTATAATTTGAGGGATCATCAGTAGAACCTCCTTTGAATATTGACACTATAAATCCTTTTGCAAACATAGTAGGAAGGAACCAGTTACCAGAATATGATTAAATACTTGTTTAAAACTAGTTAATAGAAATGACTGGCTACATTTTAGCATTTCATTTAAGATCATATCAAAGCCAATTGAGTTCTTGTATTTTAGTGTATATATTGCTGTAATTACTTCTTTATCATTAATCTGAAGTCCAGTTCTGAAAATATTGTTTTCCTTTTCCAATTGCTCAAAACGTTGAATAAAAGTATAATCGGTTGAATGTATTAATTTTACTTTTATTAAACTCTTTAAAATAATAAAACCATGTATTACTTGAAATGTCTGGCGATGTAGATTTGTTTTATCTTTAGAAAACCCTTAAGTAAATCCTAGTATTATGGATGAGCTTGACAACCTCCATGAGAGTTAACCTAATAAATACTAGGATTTACTTAAGGGTTTTCTAAAGATACTTGCATTTTAATATTACAATGAAAAATAAATATAACACCAATCTCTGGTATAAGTGGTATAAGGAGATAATCTAAATTCAGAAACTATAACTTATAAATTTCTATAAGTGATAATAGTGACAATGAAAAAAAAAAAAAAAGTGGCCTTGTTGTTGTTTTACTCCTTACCATTACTTGTACAATACATGTACAAAATATATATAATCAGTATAAATGTAATTCTTCTAATACAGTTCATACATTTTTGCTATTTTAATTGTAAGATTTTGTACTAAAAATGTGCGAAACTCTATCTCATAAACATCTATAATTGTCTTTACTTATATTCAATCAAAATGAAAGATAAAATCATAAAGACATAAAGTTTAGGAAATCTTCATATAAATTTAGTATCTCCTATTAAAGTCATTCATTTGAGGGCGGGAGGGGGTACATCATTTGGTTATAATTAAAGGGGATATTGGTGGTTGGTCATTTGCTCTCTGATATGCACTATGAGGTTGGTTTTGTTTAGACCCTCTTCCTGGTTTTGACGCCTGTTGTTTCATGTTCAGTGTTTCAGTGATATGAAGGATATCTTTCATATAATACTTAATACTAGCAACAAATACACTGACACTGACCATACAAGTGTAAACCATCTGGTCCATAAAACGTCTTCATTGGTACATTACCACTTCTTAACCCAGAATTATTACTAATAGAGATGTTGCAGAACTGAAGTATTTAGATAAGTATACATATCGAAGTATTCATATACGTGCGATACAGTTAAAATGGGTATTTATTTTTCTGACCCGATGACTCAATCAATTTATTTGACTCAATCAATTTATTGATTAAATCAAAAGTGGTATTCTGTCATGTGTACAAGGTTTCTACTGTATGCTTTATTTATATACAAAACATTGAGGTACTGAAGAATGACATTTAAAGATATAAATCAGAACAAAATGTAACTTCGAGATTCGAATGTACCTTAGTCTTTCGAGTGCTCTCTAACTACTATAAAAGAATGACTCAACACTTGTGTAGATAAAATATCTGCCGTTTTCCTTATATATCAATACATTAAGTAGGATTTTGGAGAACAATGTCATTTAGGAATTTCACAAAAAAAATCCTGGCGAAATGTTAAATTATTTATATTTGGCTGTTTATAATTCATGCAGGCATGCAAGCTTGGAGCATTTCATATCGTGCAATGCGCTACGGTACATCTTTATGTTCGTTAAACAATGTGTGAGTATGTTGATTTGCTTAGTACTTATCCCTAAATAGTAACTTTACTTTGACGGAATTCAGAAAAAATTAAAATCGTTTTAACTAAATACAAATTGTCACAAAACTACTGATTTTGGTAGGTTATATCATTTTGGATCTTGAAGATGCATGCATAAATTAACATTGAAATAAGTTTCCATATAAATGTAAGAGATTGTTCTGCAAAAGCGTTGACTTGCATCTCTGCCCTGGTAACAGTATTTTGAAAAAAATCTAATCATGTTTAAGAAAGTCAGGTACACTTTTTATATTCAAGCTTGTTTTCACCTGTTTCGTCCTTTAAATGTTTTATACAGAAACAAAGAGTATATCATCTCGCTTCAAATTTCATTATTTTTATATTTTAAAGCTATATGTATATATCAACATTCAAATTTCACATTATTAGAAAATAAAATATATGGGTCCAATATCTTTGTAATGCGTCATCATAACAGGATGGGCGTGTTTGAATATAAAAATAACATTGTGCTTGCACTTGATTGCATTTGACCAATTATTAGAATAAGATTATTGCGTACTAATTATTTAATTCATGAAAACAATCTTTAAAAATTGAAGTCGGATTCCCTTTTTATGCCGAAAAACTTGACGAGCCTTTACCTTTGGATTTTTAAAATGCATAAGTTAAAAAAAAATCACTTTTTATAAATATTTTCAGTAACTATTAGCCTTCAACTTCTGAAATTTTCTTTTTCATATAATTTTTGAGAATAGTAGTGTTTTATTGAACTTTCCAAAATTCGTCGTGGCAAAGAATTATACAATAACTTTTAAAGTTTTATAAAGACATACATTATTTAATGTTATTCAGGGTTATATCTGGTCTATATACCAGCTTTGATAAGTGTTTGGTATTACTATAAATTTTCACTTCCGTGTTGAAGACCGTACTTTGACCTATAATGGTTTACTTTTATAAATTTTGACTTGGATGGAGAGTTGTCTCATTGACACTCATACCACATCTTCTATTTATAAACGAAGAAACCTTTATCTTTCCGAATATAACTTCCACGTACATCCGTAATGAAGCAACGTGAATGAAACTGACGAAAACGCGTCATCTCTACATGATCTACCGTTTCTTGATGGAGAAAACAAATACGATTTTATATAGACATAACAATATACTGTAAATTATAAAACTTTTTTTTTATTTACCGAAGAATTTTGTGAAAGTTCATTACACATATATTATATAAATACAGGAATATAAAAATACAAAATTGCGGACTCTACAATAATTTAAATTAAAGAATGGAAGGGAATATTTTATTTTTATATATTTTTAGAACATTGATGAAATACTAAAGCAACTTTTTCAATGTAACAGCCATTTCTGATGATAGTTTTTTGCGTATATTTTTCAAAACAAATCTGATTGACGTCAATTTTATCTTTCGTCGTAAAATATTTTTTCGCTCTACAATTCACAAATGAAACAATTTCTTTATCCTAGTTTACTCATACCTTTCAATACATACCTATTGAATTTATTGATAATTTTGTTCATCCTGACATGAAATATTTGGCACAAGACATTAAACAAACAACAATCAATCATGATATATAGGCATCTCTGTACACAGTGAGATTTACTGAATTTTAAAGTTTCGTTAATAAATGTAAAAAATAACAATTTCCTGTTGATTTCACGGCTTGCGCTTTAAAATGTGCTGAAAAGGAGCAAATATGTTTTGCTCTCCTATCATAGAGAGTGTTGAATGTTGAACACCTGACACACCACCCATATGTTCCGTTGTCAATGTTTTTATATTTATTAAAATATTGCCTCCCTTTAAAGCGGTTCATGTTGATTTTAACAGCCCCTACTTACAATCACCTCAGAGATTGAATTATACGTCAAATACGTTATGGGAATATTCCATTTTACTTCACGTGCGATGTACAACATTTGATTGGTTGAGTTAAACAGTATACTTTTGGATACATCAGATACGTTGGACGAACATTCCATTTGTGATGGTGTTATTTCATTGGCTGTTCGATACGTATAGAAGCTGCACAGGAAGGTTCCATTTTACTTGTCGTGCGGACCTTGCTCGGCTTCAGCGTACTCGTCATCTGATTGGTTTAGCTATACGTATAGTGGTTTACAGAAGTTTTTCTGGAATATTCTATTTTAAGTCTCTGTGGAGTGTTATTCAATCATTCTTGGTTTATGTTTCACTTGATAATTGTTTTGAATTTTTATGCAATTAAATCGAAATTAAGCGTCAAAATGTGAAAATAACAAGTATCTTAAACACGATTATATGTTGAATCCCATTAGACAACGTTGAACTCAAACACGCTTAAATCGAAAAGTTAAGAAAGTTGAACACACCTTTTATAATACAAGAGGCGTGTTTTGATTAACTTTAGGGATATGTCGGAGGAACATTCCATTGTTGATGCTGTTATTTCATTGGCTGCTAGATACGTACAGAAGCTCCTTAGGAAAGTTCCATTGTATTTGTCGTGCTGATCAAGCGGACCTTGCTGGACCTCAGTGTACTTCTTTGTTTATCTGTACATATTGTGGTTTACAGAAACTTTTCGGAATGTTTTATTTCAAGTCTCTAGGAAGTGATATATATTCTTTCTTGCTCAGAATTTTACATGATAAATATGTGATTTTATTTTATGTACATTAAACATGGACTAAAATCTCAATTCATGATCTGTTCATTTCAGTGGTCAAATTAGCCTATTAGGTTTGACTCTCACAAGAACGATATATATAAATATGTGAAATACCATCAGTAAACATTACAACTTGGGTGTATTTAACGTAAAATTCGCCCTCCCTTTAACTGCAACATAAAAGACACATTCTGTTAAATTACAAAATCTTTCATTGTCAGTTTCTGCTAAATTACTCTGACACTAAACCATTTTATCATCACTGAATACTTGTACGAAGTTCTTAATTCTCTTAATATATAAGCTAGATGCTAGACAAGTAACCATTCCATGAAACTTCGACTTTTCGAGTTTTGAATGTCCCTTTGTTTCTTTCACCTCTTGTATAACAGGCAGTGGCGTAGCCAGGGCTGAATGGATGTGGATGCCAAGCTGTCGCCGAGCGTAGCGAGTCCCAACATCTCGCCGAGCGGAGCGATTTTTGGACCATTTTATGCAGAAAATCATATTTTTCTCACATTTTCCTTCAATGCATGTGAACTACCCCAGAATCCGACACTAGTAAGATTTTTGTTTCAATTCCATAAATAAGTGCCTTGAAAATATTGAATATGGTTCCAATGATAATTTATTTCATAAATTAACAATTCAGATTATTTACAACAAAAGTTCAGCTTTCTTCCCTTAACAGATGCAAATTTTGTAATTACAGTCCCTCTTTTCATGACGAGTAACATATCTAAAAGATTAGCCCATCAGTAACCAGATTAATGAACAGTTTGTCTTTGGCACCTTTATCTGCGAAGACAGTACAACTTCCGAAATAGAGTGCGTCAGTAAACATCGAATGTCTTAGCCATGGATTCTCTTTAAACCAAAATGCATTCAGTTTTCTCTCCCGACCATAGATAACCCTACAATTTAACCAAAACTTTAAATCATGGATTGTGCCATTATATATTCCATATTTTTAAATACAAACAAAAAGAAGACTGGAAATTGAAAGCAAAGCTCAATACATGATACTCACATTCCCCCTAAGCCCAGACCCCTAAGTAAGCATGGGGTCACTTATATATATTTGGCATACCTGAGGCTGTGTAGCTTTGAATTTCAATATAACCAACAATTCATATATTTCCAATAGAATTTTATTGTTTTCTTGAAACTACCATCATTCAATTAATAAATATATAATGTAAAAGCTGCCCCTTTTATATTTGACAGCTCAAAAACGGACCCATTACAGTGGCACTTCTGTTTATGGAACTTTGGAATATAAGAACCAGTGACCCCCTTTTCCCGGAATTTGAGCCTCCCCATGGGGTTTTTGATTTATGATTACTTAGCCTTTTTAGTGGTGATATTGCCAAAACATGTGAAAATAAAATTAATATTTGTACCTAGATGGAAACGGGTATTTATAAGCCCAGGAATGATCGCACTCTGTCACAAATTGAGTTTTGATCAATTCGTCTTTCATGTCACAGGAAGCGATATCAGGATATGGTGGTTTATTTGGTGGTAACGTTGTTGCTTCGTCAGATGTTGAAGCCATTGCTCCGCTTGGCTCAATTTCAGACGAAACTTGTCCGCGGGTCTGCGTATCATCATCCTCTGCGCTTGCAGTAGCCGATGAAGTAGACTTTTACGAAAAAGTCGAGAATACTTTTCTGCTTTTCCATCTTGTTTACATAAACTAAATGAAGAACACGTGCTTCGGAAATGATTTGGCGTTGTTCTCATATCCTTACCCCTGTAGACCTACACGTTTATCTGCTGCGAACATATGTGATTATATGCAATTATATATTTTTTTATTTTTTTTTTTTTTTATCAAAATGATGTGGATGTTTGAGCATCTGCGCATACATGCAAGCTACGCCACTGACAGGGATTGTTTTGTTCTAATTTCACAAATATTTTTATGGTCCAGTTGAGTCCTATAAATCTTCAAAATAAACAATAAAAATCCTGATTTTCATATATGGTACATATAGCTGAATTTTATATTCGATATTTTCTAATTGTCCTACGAACTATGACTTTTTTGCCAGAAGATTTTGTCAATTAATAATGAAGTTATCTATTAGGTCTCTATCGTGAATTCGTACTTAACAGTCTTACCACAACAGCCATTCGTTTGTTCTTAGCAGTATCATTCACTAAAACACAAATGGAATACCCTTGACCTAGATAATCTCCATTCATATTTAAATATGTTGTCAGAATTAAGGATAAGAACATCTGACCAGTTGCCGCCACGGTCAACTCGTTTTCTCAAATACTGTTTATTTACCTTGTTAAGAAATTTTGTACACAAGACCGAAAGGAGCTACCATTTGATTTTATGGGGCTAGGATGAACAATTTTGTCCTGCATTTTTTTAGTTGTAATCTCTGTCCTGCCTTTTTATTTTTCACTCTATTCGGTCCTGCCTTTTTATTAGTTTATCCTGACTTTTCTTACCTAAATTGTCATCCTGCCTTTTTTTTGCAAAGTTGCTCATCCGGCCTTTTTTTGTACTCAAAACTCCTGTCCTGCCTTTTTTCAAATTTCATCCTAGCCCCCATAAAATCAAATGGTAGCTCCCTAATAGCGGACGACTAAAACACTTAAGCAAACATTCTGAGATTAATTGTCAGAGTTCATATACAATATAGATAAATATAAACTGCAAATAAGCACATCTGATTTTGATAATTCATTTTAGAAGATATAGAATTCAAACGGTCTATTTAGGAATTTTTCAAACTTCGCTTTAATCGTGAAAAAGTTCAACGAAATACTACTTAAAACAGTTACTACACTTATCGAGTGGCACGTCTTATTTCTACATAACTTCACTCCTTCATGTAAGGACAAGGGAATGAAAAATCGTGTGTGTAACGAATACATGTAATACCGGTACTCATTTTAGCATATTCACAAATACTACATATATGTTTTGTCATATACGAAACGTCCTCGATACGTGAGTTCTGCAACAGCTCTATTAGAAACATACATATGTTTAAGATACTTACATGTATACTATAATAAGATATAACATTCTTAATTTTTTTATCTAAAACCTTATCTTATATTGTTTGAAAAGGTACAGATAATATAATTTTTGCAAACTGACAATGCCTGAGTAGTGCACTTATTAAGTCTTCTGATATAAAAGGCACAGCAAGAAATTTATGCAATGAGATGCATCAACATCGTTCTTAAGGGATGAAATTATAACCATGAGTACAGTACACGAGAGCAAAATGTAATGTTTGATTAAATTTCAAACATTAACAGTTTTAATGTTTTAAATGATACATTCTACCATTTGTAATGATACATTGTAGTTGTGATTATGGGGACATTTTATGCCAAAACCTTTGTTTCCTTCATTTAATACATGAACTTAAAACTTGTGATGGATACATAACTGTCTATACATTCTGAATTCAAATCAATCCCACTCATCTACGTATATGCACTCAACATGTGTTTACCTTTAATTTCTCGCAATGTATTATAGTGTAGCACCTCTTAATAATAAACATATTGTATTTGTGTGACATGCACAACACTTTTGTAACATATTACACAGTTGAACTTCAAGTATGATTACTCTTTAAATTAACTTAAGTTTTACATAAACATTTTTCTTTAAATTGGGTGCGGGTGTTTTTATTACGAACACTTTTAAAGTCTTCCACGTGATATCCTAGGCGCCACTATTAATGGAAAATTTTAACATCAGAATTTGATGAAATTTATATCGAAGGTATATATCAGCAATGTCTTGGACACTTTCGAAATCCAACGCCGATCAGTTATTCTTAACAGAGTTATGCTCCTTGGAAAAGATTAATTCAATAGCAAAGTGCATTGTAAATGCTCTCATGCCTACATTTCTCTTATAAAAATCTGAACAGAACTTGGGACAGATGAATATTTGCAACACGGGCGACATTGACAACCTTTTCCTTTATTACAATTATGCCAGCGCAAATAATTGCATTATTATAAAATTTAATCGTAGATGATTTATAGAACTGAGCACAAATACAACATGCATGCATTTCTAAGATTGCATATTAAGGGTGCTTTTAGTGAAATTTGAACGCTGTAAGCACCCGTTCTGATTCGTGCATGTTCTTGATTGACCGATTTATTGTTGGTCGTTGTCCGGGCAACTGCAGTGATAAGGTTCCTTTACCGATCAGTTAAATAGTAAAAGCTACGAGTACAATTACTGCTTCCTGTACGAGACAACTGATTTAATGAAACCACTCAAACCGAACGTGGCTACGTATTTATATATCCCGCACAACCAACCGGACGTTCCTTTTAGCAAGGGTTTTAACGCATGGTTTCGAGATCAAGATAAAGTACTTTTGACCTTTTATTGATAACTACAAACTCTCATAATATACCATACTATATGTAAATATAGTTTAACTTTATACCGGTATTACAGAGTAAAGTGTGTGTATGCCCTGAATACGATAGTAGAGTATTTTTTCAGTCTGTGTGTCCCTCCGTCCGTTCTGTATTATGTTAAAGTTTTAGTTTAAGGTAGTTTACAGTTTTGTGTTTAAGATTGTTTTGGTCACATAAACTTGAAACATGTAAGGCTTAATGTATTATTTGTGAACACATCAAATAGAACTGTGTACACATTTTCCTTATTAAGCGAACTGTTCAATTTGTATGCCAAATTAAGTGTTTGGTCAAGAATTCACGGTTAACTGAACATGTAAATACGAGTGAGCGAAAGAGGCATGGTGTTCATGTGAACAAATAATTTTGTTTCTAAAATATTTTTAATTGAACAGTCTTGAAGGTATTATATCTTTTGTTATTTATTATATATATTATAATAACTGTTCAAATCAAAACTTGAGTCTTCAAAACTAATTTCATCTCTGCCACATGTTCGTATGCCTTTATAAAGCGTGCATCACGCCTAAAAGCTCGCCAGTGGTTGTCTATTGTTTAACTTATATCTTTTGTTCTTTTGGATAGTTCATGCTAATAGCTTTGCTAATTTCATTTAAAACATATTCAAGACTCTACACCGATTTAGACGCCGGAGCTTGATATATTCTACATTTTAACATTATAAACACTTGCATGACAAAGACTGTTGGTTAACTTCGTTATGTCTTTTCATCATTTTGTGTCGTTTGGTTGCTATCTCACTGGCGTATACTTGTACTCCCTAATTTTTTAGATCCTTATTAATAAACTAGCACGGAATTTTTTATCCACTCGCTCCTTAATCGTAAGATAATGCCCAGTGCTAAAATGTAGTGTTGGGATTATTGAATACTGTTTTATTACATGTATTTATCATAATACTTTTAGTCTGATATAAGCGTATGGCAAATGATCTGTGTGAGCAGTTGTATCCCCGTTTGGCATTCGTCGAGTACAATTTGGTGAAAGCGCTTCAAAATTGTTTGATTGATTAATTAATTGTTGCTTGCTTAATGTCCAGGGGCGATTATTTCATGCATATTTAGGCCGAGAAACTTTTTCAAATAAATACAATATTTTAAAGTACAGATGTTCAGAAATATGGGCTGACAGAAAGCATGGCGATAAATTTGGACTTCCACTATAAAACAACGGTGTGTTTGATTAGGGAATATATTTTGCCATGAACAGGCCACCTACAGACCTCTCCAAGAGTCGTTACAAGGTTTCATTAATGTGCAGAGTGTGTCACCCTCCACACTAGGCATCGGAATTAATGTCCACATTCTGACCGGAGGTGCATGACTGCGATGTATGCATCCTGTGCAGATATACGGAAACCCAACTTTGACAAGAGGTCAATAGCCGGTCAGAAGAAGACCAGGATGACCTAAGTCAACTCGTACCATTGTAAATTCGTACCACTGCGAAGTCGTACCGTTGCGAACTCATAGCACTGCAAACTCGTACCATTAAAAATATACAATATATATGCAATGTTTTTGCAAATCTTTATAAAATATTAATTGATTTTCCTGAATTTTAATACTGAATTTTAGATTGAAAAATATACAATATACGTATGTTTTATGAATTGTTTTGCAAATCGTTATAAATTTTTTTTTAATTTCTTAATTTAATTTTAATTTTGTATCATTGCTTTACAATTCTAATTAATAAATGCAATTCATTTGGTCTGCTACAGTTTTCTTCATCCAATTAGCGAAGGAACAATCGGCTACAAATTGGTCATTGTGATTTCAAATTATAAACTTTTACAGACTTATGAGTTATGAAGTGAAATTTAAATATTTATTCATCATTAAGCACCATTTGAATGCATTTAAATAAGTTGGTACGAGTTTGCAATGGTACGAATTTACCGTGGTACGAGTGAGCAGTGGTACGAGTTTGAAGTGGAACAAGTTTGCATTTATTGGTACGAGTTGACATTGTACGAGTTTGCAATGGTACGAGATGACTATAATTCACCTTAATCTATATCGTGATCACCTTGCAGTTGCCTCTAATTACATAAATACGTCCCCAGATATTAAACTTTGTTGTAGTTTAGTATGTCACATTATTCTGACAAAATGAGTGAGTGTTATTACCGGTCTGAAAGATAAGGGATCAACAACGTATTAAATCATCAATGGAGACGCGGTCATTGCTGAGCACGTTGGTCCACGGAGAGGACGTTAAGGATGTTGAGATGTGTCTTAGTTATCTCGCGTTAGATTAGCTCAGATTGACTG
>JAASAO010004090.1:0-127091 GCA_017311375.1 Mytilus coruscus
GCAGCATTTTCTTATTTTCATATGTATTACGATCATCCTGTACACTCGTTGGATCTAATAATGTCTTCACTCTTCTTGGGATATACTACTTTAAAGAATGGCTTAACATTTGGTCAGTCGCTTAACAAGGACAAATTGTAACTTGTGAGAATTGTTTAGAACTATTCAACATCTTCTTTCTGTTTAATAATGCTTTCTGTGGTGGGAATAAAGTGTGTCATAATTTTTATGCAAACTGTGTACTCAAATTCATTGAATCATTTGTATTTCATAGCTATTCAGAACAAGAAAAACTACAAGTAGGAATAGATGAAATGATGTTGTGTGTCCACTTGTATAACTATATAGATAATTATATATAGTTAGTTATCTTTATAAATACAAGTGGACACACAAAACCATTTCAGCTATTCCTACTTGTAGTTTTTCTTGTTCTCAATAGCTAAATACACACGATTCAATAAATTTAACAGGAACTCCCAAACATATCGGACACTACAGTAGATCACGCCAAGCACTATACTGAGAAAATAGACACAGAAGCCAACATCTATGGTCTAGATTATTGACTTTGTACAAGCACTGAATGTTGTATCAGTAACAGTTTATGTATGTATTTAGATGTCTCCCATTTAGCCTATCTATCTGGTTCATATGTGTCTTGGGGGGAAAAACCAAGACATTAAAAAACCCTGCACAGCCCAGCTGCCTTTCTACCATTAATAACAACAGCACACATTTGAAAAGAAGGTCAAAATGTGTATGCAGCTATAGATTTTATTAATGTAATTTAAACTACTGTTCAACCTTGAATCAGCGTTAAATGGATGTTGAAACTTCAACGTTGATTCAAATTTTCAAAATCAATCATAAATTTGTCATTGTTTCAACGTTGAGAAACAACATTGTTTCAACGTTGAGTGCCTGCTGGAAAAGCCGTAATGTATCTTTATTTAACGATCAATATTTCTTGAATTTAGGATGAACATAGCGCGAGTACAGGCAGTGTCTTCGTCAGACGTTTAATGGATTAAGCATAAGTATTACAATAATGGCTATGTATGTTTACACCACGAAATTAAATTGTATATCCACGTACAGACCGTATTTTTCAGGGCCGGGTTCAACAATTTTTAAAAGAGGGGGGTTCCGACCCAGGATAAAGAGGGAGTTCCAACCATATGTCCCCATTCAAAAGCATTGATCGTAAAAAAAAGGGGGTGTACAATCCCCGGACAGCCCTCCCCGGAACCCGCCACTGTTTTTGTCTATGTATATTTGTTCCGCCTAACAGAAGTTCCCCTGAAAACTTTGTTATAAACACTGCCGTAATAGTAAATACTATGTTCATGTAGGAATAAATATTCTGTAAACTTTATTCCGTTAAGAACAAAATGATACTATAATATTTGTTCCAGTGGAATTAATATTACAGAACATTTGTTCCATTTGGAACTTATGTTACGAAGGAACTTCTATTGCATGACGTTGTAACTATTTTAATACAAAATTATACATGTGTCTAAATGTATGGAACGCGAATATCAACGTTTTCGGGTTTTAAATGTTAACATTTAATTTTAACATTTTACTAGTATGAGGGACTTGGGGTGAAGGGGTTCCCTAATTTCTTTATTCTTAAAGTTTTTAGTGCATTTTCTATATTCTTTATTTATTTTGCCCATTATCTTCTATTCTATATATTTCAGCACCCCATTATTACCTATTCTTCATTTTGCTGTCTTTTTTTTCTATTCTTAATTTTTTTAGCCCTTTATTCTTTGCTTTTTCACTCTTATTCCCTATTATGTAAACCCAATATTACATTTTTTACATAAGGAAAGGAGTTAAACAGTAGCCGGTTTGAATGACTCTTATTATTAATTCAATACAGCTCTTTAATTTCAGTACTGTATACCCTACTTGAATTTAATTACTGACATATCTTTCAAAATGAATAGTTAATATATAAATAAGAAGATGTGGTATGATTGCCAATGCGACAACTCTTTACAATATACCAAATGACACAGAAATTACCAACTAAAGGTCACCGATTATCTACAAAAAGTCGGTGGTTCTCAACGGGCATACCGGCTTCCTCCATCAATAAAAACTGACCGCCACGAATTATCACAATAGTGTTGAAAGTGGCGTTTAATACCCATCAATCAATCAATAAATTAATCGAAAAGATGAATTCTCGTAAAACATAAATTTTATTGTAGAAGTAACATGGCTGGTCTTTGTGAAAAACTTTGCCACTACGATAAAGTTATGACAATTCGAAACCAATGGTCGAGATCGCCTACCATTTCAGTTTCACAGGATCGTTGCATGGTTATACAAATACACTGGCATTTGCTGCTTTACTGGAAGACGATTTTGTAAGTTATATTTAATTAAGATGCTAACCGTAATTCCCTCTTGCATCATGGTATCATGTCATATTTTAAACTGTTCTTGACTAAAATATATGTCATAATACTATCACAAAATAGTAATATTTAATTTATTATACCTACAATTTTGGAAAGTTTCGTCAATTTTGAAATAGCCCTCTTTTTGTCATAATCTAACCCGAACATTGCACGTCATCATTACATAAGACATCTTTTTTCATAAATATCTGTACTTGTGCAAGGCTTGTGCTATATACATGTATGTATAATATAAAAAACATGATCTCACAATTAGGCTATTTTTGCAGTTGATATAAAAATAAAGATATGAGTATAGTTACCAATGAAACTTCTATACTCCAGAGACCAAAGTACGAGTTGTTTTATTCAGAGAAGAGGTAATCATTGTTGATGCCCAAAAACTTCAGAGCATTCAAGATAAAAACGACAAAGAAAAAAACAAGAAGATACCAAGAGATATAATAGCATAAAACGAATGAAAGAAAGGAAGACCACATCATGGCAAGAAAAAAAAAACAGACAAACAGACGAACAACATTTCACAAAACACTACAAAGAACAATTGAAACTGAGCAACACAATCCATCCACTTCCCCCAAAAAATAAAAATTAAAAATTAAAAAACTTTTAAAAAAATCAAGGTTCCCTATTAAGTTAAGCAGGAGATTGCATTGGGCTTACCAAGAGCAATACGTTTCATTCGACTGAGAATATGATATTATCAAATATATGGATAATTTGAAAAATAAAATATATGTACTTATATAATCAAATATATGAACCTATTGAAAAAGAACTAATTTATGAATATATTCATAAAATCAACTAAAGTATAAAAATATATTCATAAAAATTAATAAAGTACAGGGATGCATATTCATAAAGAATTCTTCATCAATATGGAGAAAAATTATGAAGACATCTACATTTATATGGATACATTTTAAATGCATCTTCATTTATATGGATATATTTATAAGAATCAATATGAATAATTAAATTGGATATCCTTTTAACCAAATAGATATTGATATGATCACATTTGTGGACATATTTATAAATCAAATAATTATAAATTAAAATAAACTGTTTTTTTCTGTGGTTTTTCCCCTTATCGTTCCTTTATATGTTCCAGATAGCCTTTAGTCTGGCTTACGTCATAGACGATGGGAAAACTTTTGTTTCCAAATCAAGTAGAGTTGCGAAAACATTTTAGGGAAAAGGAGTGATGAGATGGTTGTTCAAGGAATTGGCGGATGTCGTCAAGGCTTCCACTGGTGTGTTGAATCTAGCATCTCTTTACTTCTATGAGTCTGAAGAAAAACGAACATATCACATTACGAAGAGCAAAGCCATTGAAACTGTTGATAGGGTAATATTTACATTGTCTAACCTACTGTTTACCATGTTTTTATTCATACAGATCAGAACTATTACACAAACACATCCAGTGGCAAATATTTAATGCATATTCAAGACAAGATGCTTTTTACAATTAATACACTATAAAGGTTCTACATAGTGGGACGACAGGGATGAGGGGTAGACGATTTGACCTGGCACATTAGAAGAATGGTGTAATGGATAGCGAAAGAAATTTCGACTTGCAACAGGCCACCTATGAACCCTTTAAAGAGTTGTTTCAAATGGTTATTTAACGTATAGATAGCATGGATATTATGTAAACAGACCTTATTTCCTGCCAATTTACCATGGACATCTGTAGTAGCTGGTGGGTGTCTATGGGTAAATAAGAATTCCACCGTTCTTCACTATACAAATCATGAATGCATGAATCAACAGGGGTAGTTTAAGGATTTGAGAAGGGTGAATTAAAAAATTTAATTTTAAATTTTAAAAAAACTTTTGTTATGCCAAAAATTGATATTTGTTTCCTATTAAAGATGGTGGTAACGCCCGCTACGCTTCCAGCTGAATCCGCCCAAGTTTTAAATAAACAGTTGATATGGTAAAAAATATAAATTTGATGTAAGTTGAAACATAGTATGTCATGTTAAATACAGACAGATTAAAAGAAAAGTGAAAGAAGATACCGATCTGTAAGGAAGAGGGTCTTAAAAAAACCTTCCGTCGAATAAATACGGACAATACACTGTAACAGTCCACAAATCACTACACAGAAAAAAACTAAAGGTTGATAACGCGTTCTCAACTGCGACCAAATACATGTGGTAAACTCATATGATACAGATGGGTAGACAGTTCCTGCTTCACTGTTGGCATTCATAAAGAACCCTGAAGATTTATTATTTATAGGTTGCTTCATTTGTATTTGTTTTCAAAATGTGTTTACGTCACACAGTCATTATCTTATAATATACATTTGAAATCTTTGTATGATCGTACACCAACTTCAATGTGAAATAAAATTGGTGAATATTTTATTTCAGACTTTTACAGAATTTTACATTAATAGAAGAAACTTAGTCACATCGAAAGAGAAATTTTCCATAAATACCACGTCTGAAATTGAAATTTTAGACAGACAAAAATTAGAGGTACTACTAACTTTACCCCATACATCAGCGTCTTTATTTCCTGAACACAGGGTAGTGATTGACTTAGTACCATACCGTCCAATCAAAC
Source organism: Mytilus coruscus (assembly GCA_017311375.1). Taxonomy (NCBI): domain Eukaryota; kingdom Metazoa; phylum Mollusca; class Bivalvia; order Mytilida; family Mytilidae; genus Mytilus; species Mytilus coruscus. Next base: position 5,031 of record JAASAO010004090.1, read on the forward strand.
CAAACGTTGCATACATGATTCAAACAACGACCTCAGTGATTGGCTCAAATCTTGATGATGCAAACAGAGTTTTGATTTCGTTTGGAGATTATTCAGAAGTTTTTCAGGGACTTTTGTATTATATTGATGTATACGGAAACGTCATAGTAAACATCGAAGCTCACATTCAGTATCATATGGAACAAATAAAAAATATTCAATCCAACAGCGACACTATCCTTATCCAAATATACTTCGAAAAACATTCTAATATTGCCTTAGTTGTTGAAACTATGAGGAAACTAGGCTTCGGTTTGGAAGAAAACAATCCTCAATATTGTCTCTGTGTAGAGAGAAACATATAGATATTAATCAACATATCTTTTCTTACTGTATTAATGTGGGTGATGATGTTGGATTGGTGTTGAAAGTTCAGTAGCAAATATCACACGCATATCAGGACGATAACACATTAATATGTAATAATACTGAAAATAGAAATAAGGATCAAAGACTAAAGAACAAGATAAAAACAAAACTATCTTCATAATTTATCAAGTGCAGTGTTCCTGATTTTGAATTTGTTTTCTTCAAAATCGTTTTACAAGTAATTATAACATTGATATAAAAAAAAAAAATAATAATAAAGATTTATTCCTATCGTTCATTGTTTTCATCTCCTCCTTTGTAAATGGATCGTAATGATAAAAAAAGTCTGATCCCGATTTTTAGTTACCCGATTTAGAATCAAAAGCATTTAAAATTTCTCTATTTTTAGACACAAGGAAAATATTTCAACTGTGTAAATTAAGTAAAAGTTATTGATTACATATTACATAGCTTTGAATTATCAACACTTTGATATGTTATAAACGTCCTATGGCACATATAAAAAGGGGTATATCGTTTCTTTTAACTTTTCGTTAAAAAAAATCCAATTCATTTTAATTTGATGTATGCAGATATTACAAACGGAAAATATATTTTGTCTGTCGATCTGTAATCTTATTTGTGGTTTTGATTCACCCAATACGAATCAACAAAAGTCTTTTTCTATTTGGTTAGCTTAGGCAACCTTTATACAAATGTTTTCATTATATATTGATACTTTAGGTCTTGAAGTAAACCCATGCATATCAGAACATTTAAACTTGCAACTGTAGATTTATTCTTGTTTTTGAGAATCGAATAACGCTGTTGATAACCGCCTTTACATTGACCAAACTCGGAGGAGTTGGTGCGTTGACGTAAGGAGTTGGTGCGTTGACGTTAACTAGTTGAACAACATTTATTTAGATGTTATGCCAGTATCAGTTAAGCTGTCTTGACCATGTTTTTTCCTTGTTATATGATTTTTATATGTGTAGGGTTGAAGGCTGTTGGGTATCAATACTTTTGGTGATTCCTGCTGTCCTGTTTATAATTATATATTTGACGATGCATACTACATTAGAACAAATCAATGAGATTGTATACAATGATATTTATTTTTGAAAATTATGCATATATGTAATAGAAAAATATTTATTCTGTACCAACTATATATTCATCCTGTAAAATGATTAGTTTGACAATCTGAATATGCGTCCAATTTATGTCATTTTAGTATCCAGTTCTCTTTGCATTCTTTGATGTACACGAAAATCTTGAAAGTAAAGCAAAATATCAAGTTAGGATTGTTTTTATCGTTATAATTTCCTTTATAAAGATACGAATAAGAGAAATCGCGCGATGCTTATTTCAAAGCCACAAAAAAGAAGGCATGCATACATGATACACTCAACTATTGGGTAATTTACATATTTATATGTTTTATTTTTATCAGTAAAAAATGAAAATTACATACATTTATCGATCATTCGCAAGCAATAAACAGACCCTAATTCGTTCAGGAAGAATAATGTATTTAACTTTGTCTGATCGGCAACCTTTTTGTACACAAAATAAATCGTCATATAAACCGTAGGTAAGGATTCGATACAGATAATTGGTAAGCAGCTTCATAAACTTTGGACATTTTATAAGGTGTACTTCATTTTTGTTTAAGCACTTTTTTAAAACTAAATAATTATAACAATTATACAAATTTTATCTTCCAAGATTACTTACTGATGTCTTGTTGTTTTTTCTATTCCTGTTGTTGAATCGGAAGGAAAATTAATTTACAATTTTTCCTATATTATGGTTCTGCCTTATGATAACAGTACACTATTCCACAGGGTAAAATTTGATCTGCAACTGTCCCAAACAGATTTCTATGATTGGACGTTATATATGATTGTAAATATATTTGGAATTGATTCACGGCGATATAGTCCTCATGGTTAAGGTCCATGTAGGGTAATTCTGTTAGGTATGCAAAGCTGATTGTTTCATGGAATGGAACAATACAATACAGCGGAATCACAATTCCTTCAAATATTGAACCCCCCGGCAAAAAAAAAAAAAATGATGACATTGTTTATAATCTCAATTACGTGTTATCGTGTTGTGTTTTTGTCCTTGCACATTTCAAAACTTTACTGTTTAGTCCATTTTTTGTAATATACTTTTGGCATGGTTCGGTACTTTAACATCCCGCCATTGTGCTGTTATGCTATGGTCAATTGTGTATTATTGTCTTTTTCATTTGTGCTCATGTGCTTTGTCTATAGAGTGTCTATATGATTTTTTTGTTGTCTTGAAATAGATTTTTGTGTTTATAGTGATTAAGAAAATGTGCAATGTTGACTGCTGTACTCCAATTTTTGTCATTTTTACCTTAGATTATGTTTATATCTATATTTTGCTAACACATAGTTGTCAATATAATGGAATTTTATGCGACGTCATACAAGTGAGAGGTTTAGCTAGCTATGAAACCAGGTTTTAATCACCATTTTCTACATAGGTAAATCCCTGTACCAAGTCAGGGATATGACAGTTGTTTTCCATTTGTTTGATGTGTTTGAGCTTTTGATTTTGTCATTTTATAAAGGACTTTCCGTTTTGAATTTTCCTTAGGGTTTTTTTTTTTTTTTTTAACATGTGTATAAAACTCCGATTTTGAAATTCATATGTTATAACTACACATAGAATGAAGCTTAAACTCGCATGAAAACGCACTATTTTCCCATTCGTTTGATGTGTTTGAGCTTTTGATTTTGCCATTTGCTTAGGGACTTTCCGTTTAGAATTTTCCACGGAGTTCGGTATTTTTGTTATTTTACTTTTCCTATTTCATGTATTTTATTGGGCAAACTGTCTTCATAATTTCAAATAATGTATTATTGATTCTAAATTCGTTTAATTCAAAATCATCGTACATGCACTTGTCATATTTTATATGTAAAATAAATATAAATGAGCAAAACCTTATGCCTACCGTTCATTGTTTTCCTTCTAATGTTGTGCCAAATATCCGCAAAAAGATCACATTAATTCAAGTTATCCAATCAAGTATCAATTTCCTTGTTGATAATCCATAAGTTGTTTTAATAACAAAAGGCTAAAGTGAACTATTTAAACCGTCTAGAAATTTAATACGGCAGTTGACAAAACATACCGTATCCTAGGTGATTTTTTATAACTGCTAGGAAAGGCAGGGCAAAATAAATATTCGAATCACAATACACTTACATAATCAAAATAGCTATTATGGCATTAAACATTCATGGTAAATAGCATGTAACCTGTTTTGACATACAAATACTTATTAAACGATTATTTAGAACATCATCTTAAAACAAAGAATACATTTATGGAATATCCGTTTCACAGATGATAGCGGATATGTTCCTAATGTCGTAACTACAACCCCGTCCCCTTTTCAAGAATATGATCTACCGAATTAGACTTGTTACGGGGTTTGTGCTAATATAAGCAACACGACGGGTGCCACATGTAGAGCAGGATCTGCCTACCCTTCCGGATCACCTGAAATCACCCCCAGATTTTGTTGGGGGTTCGTGTTGCTTAGTCTTTAGTTTTATAAGTTGTGTTTTGTGTACTGTTGTTTGTCTGTTTGTCTTTGTTCTTTTATAGCCATGGCGTTGTCAGTTTATTTTCGATTTATGAGTTTGAATGTCCATCTGGTATCTTTCGCCCCTCTTTTACAATGTTTATTATCAAATTATTGTATGCTGTATTTTTCAATTCACCATTTCCCGAAATATATACTAATTTTTGACAATGTTGTTTACTCTATACGACTTTTAACATTTGCATGCAAAATTAATGAAGTTAAAAACACAGTATTGCAATTGCTAGATAAAAATATATGCAATAAAATTATGAAGTAAAAAATAAATAGATGTATATTGAGACGTGTATATCAAATATCAGGCGTGACGACAAAATCATAATTAATTACCCAAGTTCCTTTATAAAAATAGCGTTTCTATAAAAAAAGTATTTTAATCAAACATTAATATATCAGATATATATTCCCAACAAATGATACTTTTAGAATGGGATTTTTTCTAGGAATTTATTGAGTGTTATTTGAATTGACCATATCATATGTAAATAACCAATTCACTTTTATCTTACGTTTCTGATATCACGTGATAAAGTGTGGTTCACATGGTACGCACTTATTTACAGAGTAGTTATGATAGTATATACTTTATCTTTTAAACAGTTCACAACTATTTGATCTATATTACCTTTGCGCATAATTGTTAAATATCATGAATGAACTGAAATGTTAAATGGGCTTCAATAGTTCATATTTCTACACGAAACGGAAATGTATACACTACTATACCATGAATTAAAAATTTTGATATTCAAAATAAAAAACGAACCCTTAATTTAACACACATACAAAACAAGACAGATTGTGATATGAATTCAAAATGAAATAAAACAATTTCCAATGAAGACTTACATTATATATAAGTAGGCTAGAAAACAATAGTACTGACTCAAGCATTACAAAATAGTGAGTCTATTCGGTTTTAATCAATAACACATATGCAATGTATATCTTGAATACAGCGGTATTCTATAAGAGCAGTTTTCATTTTTGAAGTGTATCACATATATAACTTCCAGGGTACTTTAAATTTATTAATGGATATGTTATTGTACTTGTAGTTTTCATGATTTCAGTCCCTCTACGGTAATCATGTTAGCACTAGTTGGTAGCTTAATAAGATAAAATACAGATGGGTGCGGTCCTAACCTTGACAAAAGTTAACTTGGAGCAGACTTGTTGACTGCTTTCTAAGTTAACTTGAGAATTTTTAAGCAAACAAGCAAGTTAACTTCGTCGTCTGTGGACCAGACCTACGGTCTGCTTTTTTAGGACTGCTGCAGACCTATCGACAGGTCTGCTCCAGACCAGACCTGTGGACAAGTCTGCTTTTAACCAGTCCTGAGGACAGGTCTACCCCAGACCAGACCTGTGGACAAGTCTGCTTTTGACCAATCCTGGGGACAGGTCTGCCCCAGACCAGACCTGTGGACAGGTCTGCTCCTGACCAGACCTGTGGACAAGTCTGCTATTGACCAGACCTGTCTGCTTATGACATACAGATGGGTGCGGTCCTAACCTTGACAAAAGTTAACTTGGAGCAGACTTGTTGACTGCTTTCTAAGTTAACTTGAGAATTTTTAAGCAGACAAGCAAGTTAACTTCGTCGTTGGTGGACCAGACCTACGGTCTGCTTTTTTAGGACTGCTGCAGACCTATCGACAGGTCTGCTCCAGACCAGACCTGTGGACAAGTCTGCTTTTGACCAGTCCTGAAGACAGGTCTGCCCCAGACCAGACCTGTGGACAGGTCTGCTCCTGACCAGACCTGTGGACAGGTCTGCTACTGACCAGACCTGTGGACAGGTCTGCTTCTGACCAGACCTGTGGACAAGTCTGCTACTGACCAGACCTGATGACAGGTCTGCTTATGACAGATTATCGTGTTTAAGAGTTTTCATACCAGACTTGAACTGTAATTAAAATATGTAAACAACATTCGCATTGTCTTTCCCCGGATAGCAAATTTCTTTACTCGCTAGACTATATAGCTACTAGATTATACATATCAACAAAATTCTTTTTTTTGTTATTTGATATATTCTTATATACATAAAACAATGGCTATACATACACATAGAGCTATCAAAAAGGAAATGAAAGGTTTTTTTTTTTTTATTAGAAGGCGGATATAAAGGTTATCCAACGCATCGGAACGATATTCTTATATCATGGGATATCAACATCATTGTCGACGTTGCTTCGTTCCCCGTTTTTTACCTGTCTCTTCATAAATTTTACTTTATGCATTTATACATGCATGGATATTTCATTGTTATTCAACTTATTTGCATTGGATTTACTATTCTATTTTCCCGCAGAATATTCTAACGAAAATTGTACAGTGTCCGGATACGTACGGTGTGGTAAAAACTATCAACAATCTCGTCAAATTCGTCAGATTTGTCGAGAGATTTGTCTTTGCCGATTAATTGATATATGGGACGTCCCAAAATTATACTCAGTGTGCACTTGAATGAAATAGTTGCCACTTGACGTTTAACTACAAACAAAATCAATCATCCGACATAATAGATTAACAGTATACTATTCCCAGAAGGGTAAAGTCAAAATAAATGGTCCAAATTTATTTTTTTTTTTGCCAAATTTCAACATTGTTTTAGTGCATTTTCTTTTGTTGTATCTTGATACATATACATTAAAGTTAACAAATCCAAAAGGATATAAAAAAATATAAAGAAATAAAAAAGTTCCGAAACTTTATTGACATAAACCAATAAAACAAATTTAAATCAAGTATACCTTTTGGGAATATGATTTCAGACAAACACTATCATATATTTATATTTTTTTTACCCCAATTGATTGCAGAGATCCAAACATTACTTTTGATGCAAAGATTAATAATCTCATCTTTCATTATCATTTTTTTTTTTTAGTTTTTGGCTATTTTTTGTATCAATTCATTTAAAGTTGATTGAAAAAGTTTTGATTAAAAAATAATTCATCATTAGTTGATAAAAAAACTTCTCCATATTAAAATTAACCCTTTTTCAAATTCACTGAGGACAAAAAATTGACAGATAAATCTTTTAATAAAGAAGATATATCAAATAGAAAATACATCAAATTTCCCCTGTTTTTGTTGCACTCCTGACATATTATACACCAAACTAAAATACAGAAACTAGAACAAAATACTCATGATTTTTTTTAATTTGTAATCATTGCTGGTTTATAAAGACCTAAATCTGTCATTTGAATGTTATTTCTATTTTAACTTATGCATCTTATGCTCTTCAGATCATATTTAAATTGATTTTTCTGACACATTATTATAAAAATGAGGTTAAGTTACCAAACTATGAACTAAATTCCATTAAATATTCAGCAGAATTGCTGTTTGACAACTTAAAAAGAGATCTGCAATCTTCAAAGTTTTTCTGAACTAATATTTTTTTTTTAAATTATTACCTATATAAGGTACTTTATTTCTCCTATCTTGTTGCACTCCTGACATTCAATATATATCATATCAAAACAGTTATACATCATCAAAAAAGCCCATGATTTCTATTTTAAGTGTATATACCTTTCAGATTTAACATTTTAATTTCATTTAAACAATATTTTTGAACTATATCATACATATCACTTATTGTATACATAAGTTCACGTCTCATCATATTTGGCTACATTTTTTTTTAATGGCATCCATTGCAATATTAAAATTGGCTAAATTTTGTGGCTTGATGTGTAGAATAATCCTGCAAAATATCTTTGGAAAATCGCAAGTATTAAAAAATTATGTTAAAAAGATGTCAAAGTTGTCAGAGTGCAACACTTTTCTGGACATTTTGAAATTTTATTCTTTTAAAGACACAGCAACTTGCAATTTGATGATATGTGCCATAGATTCTTATGTATATTACAATTATTATGTCTTAGTGATGATTTCATCTACAAATGAAGCTTGTCCATTGAACAGTTTTGATACAGATGTGTTTTGAAAAAAGTTGTGCCATGTCAGAGTGCAACACAAAAATAGTATTACTAAGGAATAGAATGATTTTGCTTCAATGACTCACACCTAAACATAAACAAAAGTTTATCCTGTGAAACAAATATGTCTTTTCTAGAATAAATAGTTCATTTACCTGATTATTGATATAAATAATGTGTGAGCGTCTAGTAAATAAGTCTTCCCTATAAATGTCAGGAGTGCAACTTTGGAAGTTTAAAGACTCACACTAAAAAAATACAAAAGCCAATATATGGTTCTGTTTTATTTTTCAAAAGATACTATACTAGATACAAGATTGCACTCAAAGAGTAGCCTGATAGACAAGGAAATTTTCTTTTAAAACCATTTCTTTGATGTCAGGAGTGCAACAGTTTAAAAATGACATTTCTTGGAACTCACATTTTAAGATAATCTCAGCTTCTAGTGACTTATTTGCATCTAAACATGTTTTCTAACTATTTAGGTTACATGTATGAGTTATAATAAATTCTTAAATGTAAATTTCAAAGCAGGACTTTGAACCAAGAATCATTGCATGTTTGTCACGACACAAGCAAAAATATTTGAATGATGAATTTTATATAAGTTTAGAATTTAGGAAGCTAATTGTTCATAAACTGTGTATTTCGATTAGAGATAACCATACTTCAATTTAAAAGTTTTATAATGGTTTCATGTTATACTTATTAAATTATTATAACTATAATAACAAACAATTAATTTTGTTGAACTCCTGAAATGAATTTACCAAAAGAAGAAGTTGTGTACAGATTTAATAATTTTAAATGAATGAAAGATGGGAAAGATAGTTGATGAAACTAAACTAACTTGAGAATAAAATCAATCAGACAGACTAAGGGATCAAAACACACCATCAAAGTCAACATCAACTATAACTTTGATGAGCAGAAAATTGAGAAAAACTCTGAAAGAAGATCCACCTCAAGAACACTAGACAAATAAAACCAAAGAAAAAAAAAAACCAAAAAAAAAACCAAAACAATGTAAAACTAAATTACAAAGACTTAGACCTGAAGACAAAAACACAGATGGATAAAAAATGAAAAAAAAAACCCAGAGAGATTGGCAAAAGAAGAAAAGAAGAAAATTTACACAAGCCAAAAAATTGCAAACCCACAGAAAAATGTCCAGTCAAGAAGTAAAAGTACAGGTGCAGAACACTATCTACAGAAATCAGAAAGAGAAGACTGAGTATAGGGAAAATTCTTCCTGACCAATCCAACCTTGCCCTAAAACAATGGAATACATCATATCCACAGCTACACCAAGGTAGTTGTAAGAACTAATCAGTACTGATGGAAGTGTGCTAGAAATTGATGGGTGCTGATGTGGAAACAAAGTTGAGAGACCCTTAATAGATCCGGAAACTTGAAAAGAAACTGGCAATTTCAAATAGAATAGAGGATACCTGAAAAACTTAGACTTAAAACTAAGGGACTCTTTGAAAATGCCATTTTCTTTTATACATTTTTCAGATCTTTAAGGGGTTCACCAACTTTGTTTATACTTCAACATGTTCAAGACTCATCAAATTCTTGCACACAGCTACCATCAGTTCACATTAACTCTGACAACCACCTTGGTGTAGCTGTGAATATGATGTGCTCAATTGTTTTAGCCCAAGATTTGAGATGGTCTGGAAGATAATGTCTTATTCTTTGACTTCTCTTTCTCATTTCTCTAGGTATTGAAGTGCATCTGTACTTTCGCTACTTGACTGGACAATTTTCTGCTGTTTTGCAACTTTTTTTTAGCTTGTGTCAATAATCTTCTTCTCTTCTGTTGTCACTTTCTCTGTTTTGTTTTCATTTTCTCATGTGTTTTAATTCTGGTCTAAGTCTTTTGAATTCTGTGTTACATTGTTTTGTTTTCTTTGTTCTTTCTTTGTTTATATTTATTTAGTTTGTCCTTCAGATTTGGATTTTATTTCAGTGTTTTTCTCAATTTTCTACTCCTCAAAGTTGAAGTTGTTGACTTTGATGGTGTGTTTGTATGCACTTAGCCTGTAAGATTTTATTCTAAAGTTTAGTTTCACAACCATCTTTCCCATCTTTCATTCATTCAAAGGTTGGGTCTTAAAATTGAACTCAAATTGTGCAAAACAGCTTAGTACGGTAAATTCATGTCAGGAGTGCAACAAAATTAATTGTTTGTTATAACAATTATAATAATTTAATAAGTATTACATGAAACCATTATAAAGCTTTTTAATTGAAACATGGTTATTTCCTAATCAAATGACAAAGTTTAAAACAATTAGCTTCCATAATTTGAAAATAATATGAAAATTTAGCATTCAAATATGTTTGCTTGTGACAAACAATAATTCTTGGATCAAAGTCCTGCTTTGAAATTTACCTTTCAGAATTTATTATAACTCATACATGTAACCTAAATAGTTAGAAAACATGTTTATATGCAAATAAGTCACTAGAAGCTGAGATTATCTTAAAATGTAGGTCCAAGAAAATGTCATTTTAAAACTGTTGCACTCCTGACATCAAAGAAATGGTTCTAAAAGAAAAATTCATTGTCTTTCAGACTACTCTTTGAGTGCTATTTTGTATCTAGTGTAGTATCTTTTGAAAAATAAAACAGAACCATATATTGGCTTTTGTATTTTTTTAGTGTGAGTCTTTAAACTTCAAAGTTGCACTCCTGACACTTATATGGAGGCCTTATTTACTAGACTCTCACACATTATTTATATCAATAATCAGGTAAATGAACTATTTATTCTAGAAAGGACATATTTGTTTTACATGATTGACTTTTGTTTATGTTTAGGTGTGAGTCATTTAAGCAAAATCATTCTATTCCTCAGTAATACTAATTTTGTGTTGCACTCCTGACATGGCACAACTTTTTCAAAACACATCTGTGCCAAAACGGTTCAATGGAAAGCTTCATTCTGAGCTGAAATCACCACCAAGATATATAAGTTGTAAAACAAATATGAATTTAAGGTATATTCCTCCATACAACAATTTGCTGTGTCTTGAAAAAAGTATTTTTCAAAATGTCACAAAAAGTGTTGCACTCTGACAATTTTGACATCTTTTTTAACGTAATTTTTTTAATACTTGAGATTTTCCAAAGATGTTTTGCAGGAATGTTCTACACATCAAGCCACATCATTTGAAATCAATTTATCCAATCAAATGATCAGCATGATTGATAAATATTGCTTTATATGCAAGGAACCATTTATTTTGACTTTGCCCAGAAGAGAACTTCGTATACTTTTTTATTAAAAAGTACAAATAACTTCAGACATGTCTAGTGACTGTTCAATATTATGAATACAGAGATGAAATGCTGACACTTTCAATTTATGAGGAAATTTTTTTTCATTAATGTTTTCCAATATTATTGCTTACATTTGCGGTCCTACTAAAATGTGCACAGGAGCGCCAGGAGAAGACATAAAGGTGCCAGGTACAATCCATCACAACATTTAAAACAACTTATTTATAATGCAGCCTTATAGATTTACAAATTAAAGTGCACATATGGTCAGTTTTGGTTAAAGCGTTCAAATAATTTTGTTGTACAAGTCAGCATGAGGTATCAAAACTACTGAAATTTTGTTACGTATCAATATTTGAATAAAAGGAGGACATGCTGGCACCCTAAATTTATGCGAACAAAATTTGTTGTTATTGTATTGCAATATTGCTGTCCATTGTATTATACATTGAATCCTGACATAAAAATATGGCTGATAAACTATGCAGGTATATAGATTTACAAATTAAAGCGACATATGGTCAGTTTTGGTCGACGCGGTCAAATAATTTTGTTGTACAAGTCAGCATGAGGTATCAAAACTACTCATGCTACTGAAATTTTGTTACGTATCAATATTTTGAATAAAAGGAGGACATTCTGGCACCCTAAATTTATGCGAACAAAGTTTGTTGCTATTGTATAGCAATATTGCTGTCATTTGTATTATACATTTAATCCTGACATAAAAAATATGGCTGATTTACTATGCGGGTATATAGATTTACAAATTAAAGTGCACATATGGTCAGTTTTGGTTGAAGCGGTCAAATAATTTTGTTGTACAAATCAGCATAAGGTATCAAAACTACTGAAATTTTGTTACGTATCAATATTTTTGATAAAAGGAGAACATGCTGACACCCAATATTTATGCGAACAAAAATTTGTTGTTATTGTATTGCAATATTGCTGTCCATTGTATTATACATTGAATCCTGACATAAAAAATATGGCTGATTTACTATGCAGGTATATAGATTTACAAATTAAAGTGCACATATGGTCAGTTTTGGTTGAAGCGGTCAAATAATTTTGTTGTACAAATCAGCATAAGGTATCAAAACTACTGAAATTTTGTTACGTATCAATATTTTTGATAAAAGGAGAACATGCTGACACCCAATATTTATGCGAACAAAATTTGTTGTTATTGTATTGCAATATTGCTGTCCATTGTATTATACATTGAATCCTGACATAAAAATATGGCTGATTTACTTTGCGGGTATACATGGTATATAGATTTACAAATTAAAGTGCACATATGGTCAGTTTTTGTCGATGCGGTCAAATAATTTTGTTGTTACAAGTCAGCATGAGGTATCAAAACTACTGAAATTTTGTTACGTATCAATATTTTGAAGAAAAGAAGGACATGCTGGCACCCTAAATTTATTCGAACAAAAATGTGTTGTTATTGTATTGCAATATTGCTGTCATTTGTATTATACATTTAATCCTGACATAAAAAATATGGCTGATTTACTATGCGGGTATATAGATTTACAAATTAAAGTGCACATATGGTCAGTTTTGGTTGATGCGGTCAAATAATTTTGTTGTACAAGTCAGCATGAGGTACCAAAACTACTGAAATTTTGTTACGTATCAATATTTTGAATAAAAGGAGGACATTCTGGCACCCAATATTTATGCGAACAAAATTTGTTGTTATTGTATTGCAGTATTGCTGTCCATTGTATTAAACATTGAATCCTGACATAAAAAATATGGCTGATTTACTTTGCGGGTATACATGGTATATAGATTTACAAATTAAAGTGCACATATGGTCAGTTTTTGTCGATGCGGTCAAATAATTTTGTTGTACAAGTCAGCATGAGGTATCAAAACTGCTGAAATTTTGTTACGTATCAATATTTTGAATAAAAGGAGGACATTCTGGCACCCAATATTTATGCGAACAAAAATTTGTTGTTATTGTATTGCAATATTGCTGTCCATTGTATTATACATTGAATCCTTACATAAAAAATATGGCTGATTTACTTTGCGGGTATACATGGTATATAGATTTACAAATTAAAGTGCACATATGGTCAGTTTTTGTTGATGCGGTCAAATAATTTTGTTGTACAAGTCAGCATGAGGTATCAAAACTACTCATGCTACTGAAATTTTGTTACGTATCAATATTTTGAATAAAAGGAGGACATTCTGGCACCCTAAATTTAGGCGAACAAAGTTTGTTGCTATTGTATAGCAATATTGCTGTCATTTGTATTATACATTTAATCCTGACATAAAAAATATGGCTGATTTACTATGCGGGTATATAGATTTACAAATTAAAGTGCACATCTGGTCAGTTTTTGTCGTTGCGGTCAAATAATTTTGTTGTACAAGTCAGCATGAGGTATCAAAACTACTGAAATTTTGTTACGTATCAATATTTTGAATAAAAGGAGGAAATGCTGGCACCCTAAATTTATGCTAACAAAAATGTGTTGTTATTGTATTGCAATATTGCTGTCATTTGTATGATACATTTAATCCTGACATAAAAAATATGGCTGATTTACTATGCGGGTATATAATTTTACAAATTAAAGTCCACATATGGTCAGTTTTGGTCAATGCGGTCAAATAATTTTGTTGTACAAGTCAGCATGAGGTATCAAAACTACTAAAATTTTGTTATGTATCAATATTTTGAATAAAAGGAGGACATGCTGGCACCTTAAATTGATGCGAAGAAAAGTTTGTTGCTATTGTATAGCAATATTGCTGTCATTTGTATTATACATTGAATCCTGACATAAAAAATATGGCTGATTTACTATGCGGGTATATAGATATACAAATTAAAGTGCACATATGGTCAGTTTTTGTTGTTGCGGTCAAATAATTTTGTTGTACAAGTCAGCCTGAGGTATCAAAACTACTGAAATTTTGTTACGTATCAATATTTTGAAGAAAAGGAGGACATGCTGGCACCCTAAATTTATTCGAACAAAAATGTGTTGTTATTGTATTGCAATATTGCTGTCCATTGTATTATACATTGAATCCTGACATAAAAAATATGGCTGATTTACTTTGCGGGTATACATGGTATATAGATTTACAAATTAAAGTGCACATATGGTCAGTTTTGTCGATGCGGTCAAATAATTTTGTTGTACAAGTCAGCATGAGGTATCAAAACTACTGAAATTTTGTTACGTATCAATATTTTGAATAAAGGAGGACATGCTGGCACCTAAATTTATTCGAACAAAATGTGTTGTTATTGTATTGCAATATTGCTGTCCATTGTATTATACATTGAATCCTGACATAAAAATATGGCTGATTTACTTTGCGGGTATACATGGTATATAGATTTACAAATTAAAGTGCACATATGGTCAGTTTTTGTCGTTGCGGTCAAATAATTTTGTTGTACAAGTCAGCATGAGGTATCAAAACTACTGAAATTTTGTTACGTATCAATATTTTGAAGAAAAGGAGGACATGCTGGCACCCTAAATTTATTCGAACAAAAATGTGTTGTTATTGTATTGCAATATTGCTGTCCATTGTATTATACATTGAATCCTGACATAAAAAATATGGCTGATTTACTATGCGGGTATATAATTTTACAAATTAAAGTGCACATATGGTCAGTTTTGGTCAATGCGGTCAAATAATTTTGTTGTACAAGTCAGCATGAGGTATCAAAACTACTAAAATTTTGTTATGTATCAATATTTTGAATAAAAGGAGGACATGCTGGCACCTTAAATTTATGCGAAGAAAAGTTTGTTGCTATTGTATAGCAATATTGCTGTCATTTGTATTATACATTGAATCCTGACATAAAAAATATGGCTGATTTACTATGCGGGTATATAGATTTACAAATTAAAGTGCACATATGGTCAGTTTTGGTTGAAGCAGTCAAATAATTTTGTTGTACAAGTCAACATGAGGTACCAAAACTACTGAAATTTTGTTACGTATCAATATTTCGGATAAAGGAGGACATGCTGACACCCAATATTTATGCGAACAAAAATTTGTTGTTATTGTATTGCAATATTGCTGTCCATTGTATTATACATTGAATCCTGACATAAAAATATGGCTGATTTACTATGCGGCTATACATGGTATATAGATTTACAAATTAAAGTGCACATATGGTCAGTTTTTGTCGATGCGGTCAAATAATTTTGTTGTACAAGTCAGCATGAGGTATCAAAACTACTGAAATTTTGTTACGTATCAATATTTTGAATAAATGGAGGAAATGCTGGCACCCTAAATTTATTCGAACAAAATGTGTTGTTATAGTATTGCAATATTGCTGTCATTTGTATTATACATTTAATCCTGACATAAAAATATGGCTGATTTACTATGTGGGTATATAGATTTACAAATTAAAGTGCACATATGGTCAGTTTTGGTTGAAGCGGTCAAATAATTTTGTTGTACAAGTCAACTTGAGGTATCAAAACTACTGAAATTTTGTTAGGTATCAATATTTTGAATAAAAGGAGGACATTCTGGCACCCTAAATTTTTGCGAACAAAAATTTGTTGTTATTCTATTGCAATATTGCTGTCTATTTTATTATACATTGAATCCTGACATAAAAAATGTGGCTGATTTACTATGCGGGTATATAGATTTACAAATTAAAGTGCACATATGGTCAGTTTTGGTCGATGCGGTCAAATAATTTTGTTGTACAAGTCAGCATGAGGTATCAAAACTACTGAAATTTTGTTACATATCAATATTTTGAATAAAAGGAGGACATGCTGGCATCCTAAATTTATCCGAACAAAAATTTGTTGTTATTGTATAGCAATATTGCTGTCATTTGTATTATACATTGAATCCTGACATAAAAAATGTGGCTGATTTACTATGCGGATATATAGATTTACAAATTAAAGTGCACATATGGTCAGTTTTGTTTGAAGCGGTCAAATAATTTTGTTGTACAAGTCAGCATGAGGTATCAAAACTACTGAAATTTTGTTACGTATGAATATTTTGAATAAAAGGAGGATATGCTGGGACTCCTAATTTGTGCAGGCAAATTTTTTTAGTGTTTTAATGATGCTTTCATTTTGTCTGATAAATTCTATCCTGAAATTAAAATATTGCTGATTGTGGCTACATAGATCAAGGACGTATAACTAACAAGGACGTATAACTGACATCTAATATACGTCCTTTCATAGATATACATAATAAATAGACCACTTGCACATTGTTTGGTGATTAGTCATACCGGAAGTACGTAACTTCGGAATTTCGAAATCTATATTGACTGTACCAAAAGGCGGGCAGAATTTTCCAAATCCGCCATTGTAACCAGGGTAAACAAACGCATTTTAGATTGACGATGGTGAACAAGAATTGCATGTACGGGGTTTGTAAGAGTGACAGTAGGTACCCAGAGAGACTCGCGGAGAAGGATGTGTACTTTATTCCGTTCCCAAAACCATTACGGAATAGAGTGAAGTGTGAAAGATGGATACGAGCTTGCGGACGACATGACTTGAACGTGGAAAAGTGACAAAATACAGCTATATATGTTCACTTCACTTTGTAAGGGGAAACGGTCCGACTGAGGAATATCCGGATCCTATTCCTGCAGGAGCCTGTGAAGCTGAAAAGGAGAATTTCATGCTGCAGAACCGGAAAAGAAGGGCACCAATAGACCGTCCCAGCCTTGTGTGTAGGAAGGTGAAAAAAACGGGTACGAAATGTATATATAAATTAATATAATGCTTGTATTTTCTTTATAAAGGTTCATAATGTTTACATATTACCTTGTTTAAAATTTGACTTGCTTGACATATCTACCAATGACACTTTTAACTTGAACATTCAGGTACTGCATTTATACATGTATATGTACTCATGGTACTAGGAAATGCTGTGTGAAATTATGCAGGTGCTGTCAAAAAAACAGTTTCATATTTCATACATTTTACTGTACAAATTACAATCTTATAGAAACATCAATTTGTATGAACAAGGCTATAAGGCCAATGAATATTGACTGCCCAAATAGCATAGTTGCAGAATAAAATCCATGACCACTTGCCACAATGCCCAATCACAAAAATTTTGCGTTACTGATGAAAAAGGCAATTCAACCCGCCCAAAGACATACACAATTTGTGACAAATAAAACAGAAATTTTATATCTCATTCTATGTACATTTATATAGACCTACCAGTTTGTCCAAATATAGTATTCACGAACAGAAAATATATGCATGATACAATGTATGTACATGTATGTTAGAAATATTTTAAGCATGTTGTGCAGTTTGCATCAAAATGTTATCTGATTACTAGTCCAAAGACCAATATTTCCACATTTTCCCTATGTGTCTAAACAAACTTTAACAACAACTTACTAGTCTGAATAAAATTTTACTAGTCTGGGGCATCAGACTAGTGGCTAACAGTACAGACTTGTGAAAAGCACATATTTAAATCCACAACATTTCCCTATATTCATGTCAGATATTACATGTAGTTATGGCGTGCAGTTAAAAAAATGTCTATCAACATGATAAACTGTCTATTTTTTGCATGTGTAATGTTTGATACAATAAAGCATTTCATAATTTCAGGAAAATCAGCTGATCAGAGAACAGTAGACCTAGATCACTCTTATTGTATAGTTCATGTTCCAGGTAAAATCTTTTAAAACATGTATCTTTAGAAAAACGTCATCCTCAGTCATATCTTAAAATGTAAATTATACACCTCATACAAAGGCTACAATTGATATATTATCAATTTCCGAACATATTTGTATCAAAATTGTCAGCACATTACAGTCTCTTTTTAAAATCATTTAATTTTGTTGGAATAACTTCATTTTTATAGATTTCATATTTTATCTTGAACAACAACAACATATTGGTTATTTCAATTATTTTGAATGTTTTTTTATATATTGCTTACATGTATGTATTTGAAATTTTCCAGATTATATTTTTTTTAAATAATTGATCATGAAATGTACAATATCGAAAATCTTTTAACAATATCATGAAGTTCATAAGTTGACATCACACAAAGTAAAAATAACGGTCAGTACTATCATTTTTTACCCGCCATTTAGGATCCACCTTTTAAAATTTAGTTTTAAATGTGACTATTCCTGAACAAATCAAATTGGTAAAAATCTGTAAATTAATTTAGTATATAGGTAGGTGAACTCCAGATAAACAAATATAATCAATAGTGTCTTCTTTCTTTTTGTTGACAAGTTTTCTTTAGATTATTTATCTGGCTGAAATTATAATTTAATGTAGATTTTTTTTCTGAGCATCTGTGTTGGGCAAGTTGCAAAAATATTTTTTTTTTTTGCTAAATAGAAAATAGTTTATCAAGTACATGAAATATCTTGCAATACACAACAAAATCATCTAAAACTTCAAATTTATAGATGAAAGTATAAAAAAGCATTAAGTGTATATTTCAAGAAATAAAATCTTTTTAAATATGAAGGGCAGATAATTTTATTAATTTATAATAGATAATGGATTTCATTAAATGATTTCAGATTTTGAAGCAGAGATTGAACTAGGGCCTGGAGATGAAGGGAAGGTACCAGATGACATTGACACAACTATCTTTACTGCTACTCCTCTTCCTGTGGAAACAACAGGTAAATTTATATATTTATGGCTGGACATAGGAGCTGTATATTTCTAAATGGACTGGAGGATATGTGGGAAGGTGTGAAGTTTCAAATTTTATACAACAACCTTGGCAATCAAATGAAATAAATCAAGTACCGGTAGTGCAGCACTGTTCTATTTCTGGATTTAAACATATCATAATCTAATAAGTGTCTTATATTAGAATGTTCCTTATTGCAGTGAATTTGTATAGCCACAATGTACACAAATGTACTTTGAAACAAATGTTTTATTTTGAGATTTTTTAGTTTTTGTCTCGCCTTGACGGAGTCAACAATGTATTAGTTTGTGATTAGGTCTAGTTCCTGGTGAACCACTAGTGGTAGGTCAATATTTGGTATGCAGTTGTATTAGCATTGGCACATCTCATTAACATAGAGATTATTTGGCCCCGCCCCCTCAGTCAAGGTCTATTAACTTTGAAACTTTTCATAGTTTACATGTATTAGTTTGTGATTAGGTCAATTTATGGGGAACCACTAGTGGTAGGTCAATGATATTTGGTATGCAGTTGTATAAGCATTTGCATATCTCATTTCCATGGAGATTATTTGGCTCTGCCCCCTTAGTCATGGTCTATAGACTGAAAATTTTGTTAAGTTATCATGTATTAGTTTGTGATTAGGTCAGTTCAAGGGGAACCATTAGTGGTAGGCCAATGTTAATTGGTGTTCAGTTGTATAAGCATTAGCACATCTCATTTCCATGGAGAATATTTGGCCCCACCCCCTTAGTCATGGTCTATTTACTTTGAAACTTTTGCTTAGTTTACATGTATTAGTTTGTGATTAGATCAGTTTAAGATGAACTGCTAATGTTAAGTCAATGATATTTGGTATGCAAATTTATTGGCATTTGCAAGTATCGTTTCCATGGAGATTATATAGCCCCACCCCTGATCATGGTTCATTGACTTTGAAACTTTTACATAGTTTACAAGTTAATGTTTGTGTTTAGGTTTGTTTAAAGGGAACGACTTATAATAAGTCAATGGTATTTGGTATGCAGTTGTATTAGCATTGGCACATCTCATTCCATGGAGTTGTTTAGCCATGTACCTTCAGTCATGGTTCATCGACTTTGAATATTTCCATAGCTTACATGTTAAAGTATTGCTATTTTAATTTCAACATTTGCATTATCAAAATTACAAAAAGGCGAGACATATCTCTGTGATAACAGTTTATTTACTTAACTAATGAAATAACAATCACTTTATATTGTTATTTTGAGATTTTTACTTTTATCTATTTGCAGAATGTAATTTTCCATTAGTAAAGGGGCATAACTCTAGAATAGTTTAAGTGACACCACCAAAATTCAAACTTGATCTTTGTTTTGTGGTAAAAAGCATTTTGTTTAAGTTTCATAATGTTTGGTTGAGGCAAACTAAAGTTAGAGAACGGAAACCAACTTGGGGTCAAACTGACGGACAAGGGTAAAACTTAATGCACCCATATGCTACAGCGGGGGCATAAAATTTGGAAAAATGTTTTGTAATCCAATAATCAATGTCTCAATTGGCAGCGTTCATCTGACCATGACCTCATTTTCTTGGTTCATTGGTTTTGGACAAGAACATGAAAAAACAAATAAATTCCTTTCAAAATTTAAATATAGGGTTGGATAGAGGAAAGAAGTGTTATCAGGGTTGGTAAAAACCCGGGTTTTATGAGTATTCACTATTGCCCAGCCCAGTTGGAAATACTGGGAAAACCTGTGTTTTACTGGGTTTTACCGGGTAATACTGGGTAATATAAAATAAGGGCCTGAATTTTAAAGAAAATTCAGTGATCAAACACAAAAGCAATACATTTAAGATATTTATAAACATATTTTGATTTATAAATAAGTTTATTTGTTGGAGAGTCTTATAATACAAGTGTATACATTTGAGAAAGTATTATTCTAGCAACTCTGAGACAAGTGTACATGAAGACACATTAGACAAATATTAATGGAAAAAGCCTTTCTCAATAATTCTCACAAAAATCTATTAAATCACCTATCTGTCTAGATTGGTCATACTGTTAACATAAAGCCAAAGAATTCATTTTTTTCAAATATATATAACTAATATAAAGAATAAACAATGTAAGAAAAATTACTTTTAAATTATTTATATGTACATCACTAATTAATAAGTAATTATTCAGATTAGAACACAGATATGTTTATAAAACAATAATCAGCCTTTTCATTTCTATAAGTGTTAATGAAATGACCCTGTTCATGCTGTAGAGTGTTTATTTAGCAATATGATTGCATAGTAATTTAAATTTACAATTCACTTAAACACTGCAATAAATGCATTTTTTTCAAAGTTTTGATTATTGAAACAATGCTTGGAAATTAACAAGGTATCATAAAATGTGAAAATCTTGTATTCTTCCTACATAGAATTAGTGGAGCAGAGAAAGAAATTGAATTTCCAATCTTCTAGAAATGACTCTCAATGGTTTACTGTATAAAATGTATATATTTAGCTATAATACTATGAAACTACAACAAGTCTTTACTATTTTGTGTTGAAATAAGCTTAAAAAATCATATTGCCCAGTATTACCCATTTCTGGGAGTATTGCCCAGCCCGGAAAAACCGGGTTTTCCCACCTGGGTTTTCCCGGGCGGGTAATACTTTGCCAACCCTGAGTGTTATACATGTATTTATATTTGAACTGAAATTGCAGATTCAGGATCTCAGACTTACCATCCAACTTATTCTGACAGCAGTACAAATGTCAACTTGAAGACCATGAGAAGACAGTTATTTGTTTTAGATGTGGAAAAGAAGCCTAAAGCCTATACAGGTATTTAAAAGGTCTCCGTATTATAAATATAAGATTGAAATGAAAGCATGGTGTATTATTCTTAATTTAAAAAGATTGGTCTATTTAATATATGTAGACTTTTCGAATATTTTTTAAAGATTTAAAAAAAAAAAGGATTAACTTCAATCAAATTTAGATGTAAAATTAAGATCAACTGAAATTGTTGCATTAACACATTATCAGTTTAACAGCCTCATTGTAAATTTACAGGATTGACACTGGATGTCTTGAAACTTGTTTTTAGTCATGTAGAGTTGAAGGCTTCTAGGATGAAGTATTGGTATGGGTCATCTAGGGTTGATGACAGCTTCGACGATACAGAGAATGATGTCAGTGGACAAGTGAGTTATCTGTCTCATAATTCCCTTTAGTTAAAACCTTACCTATATTTTATTCAAATCCTCGACATCAATAGAAAGATTTCCTCGGACAGATCTGTTCTTTTTGATGGATTTTGAGCACTTACTCAAGCAATGGCCAGTGTTAATACTTTATATGAAAAATCAACACATGGTCATTTCTCAAAAACGTGTCTCTTCATTGATTCATATCCCCCTACAAGGTTTTCATTATTACCTGTAAAAACATGAAAAATGTAACAATAAATATTTCTTGTTTTGCATCAAAGTTTTATATATCAAGCATTGTTTACAACGTCCACTGGTTTTATTAGTGGATACACTGTTGGAACAGCGCCCCCTAGCGACTTGGCATAATGATTTTGTAAAAACTGATTTTTGCTCTTACTGATGGTACCATGAAATTGTGATCAAATCAACATGAATATTTTTTACAATGGTATTCATTATATAACTTTTTAAAATAAATTACCAATGATGAAAAGTAACAGTTTTCAGGGTTTACTGAACTTTACAATTTATTCGAAAAAATATCATGTGTATCTTTATGCCAAGTCATGAGCAGAACTCGTGTAAACATACCCTACCTACTATTATTACATATAAGACTAAGGACCATGTCAACTGGTTGTTTTAAATTAGAAAGGCAGATAAAAGCAAAGATTAAAATTATGAAAAATAGCCATATTATATGCATTTACAGAAATTTTCTGTGGAAACAAACAAAAATTCATCTCATATGTTATGATTAAATTAACTTTCCGTGTGAAATAGTTCCAGAAAATAGTACATGTAATTTTAAACATGTCAGTTGGGCTTTAAATAATATTATTTAGAATGCCATATTCGATATGTTTATTTAGATATTTTGCCCCTGGCTTTAACATGTTAAATCTCATAAGCCAGAAAAATGATGAAAATCACAAAAAATAAGTAATAAACAATACAAAATTAACAAATCTCATTATTGGACAATTGATGTATAAAGTCTTTTCTTGGATTTTTTTACAGAAAAGGGAGCATTAAGGAGTTAAAACTTTGGGAAGAGTACCTGATGAGCCTTGTACGACTGAGGAAGGATTGGACACAGATGTTTTAGCAGATATGTTGTGTATAAGTTCTTCAACTGTTTCAGGATCTTTACCACATGGATTGTGTTTTGCGGAAGGAACTGGATTTTCTTATCAAGTGGCCCACTAAAGAACAAATAAAGGAAAATATGCCAAAATCTTTTAAGTATTTCCCTAAAACCAGAGTAGTTATAGATTGTACTGAATTTTTTGTTCAAAAACCCTCATTACCTTCTGCCCAGAGAATCACTTGGTCAAGTTATAAGCATAATAATACATTAAAACTTCTGGTAGGTATAACACCAAGTGGTTCATTCTGTTTCTTGTCAAAGTTGTGGTCAGGGGCAGTTTCAGACCGCAGGATTACACAAGCATCTGGGTTCTTGGAAATGTTGGAGTTTGGCGATGAGGTTATGGCTGACCGTGGATTCACCATAAGTGATCTCTTGGCTTTAAAGGGTGCAACTCTTGCAATTCCACCTTTTGCAAATGGCAGACAGCTGAGCAGTAGAGCAGTTACAAGGACAAGGCGTATTGCAAATGCACGCATCCATGTAGAACGAGCTATAGGAGATATCAAATCTTTTCAGCTACTACAGGGCACATTGCCTCTTACTCTTAAACCCATCCTTGATGATATTATTTTTGTTTGTGGTGCTTTGTGTAACTTGCGGTCTAAACTTGTGAAGTAAGAACTCTTCATTTTTACCATCTTTAAATATAATTTAGGTATTTCATGGCCAAAAACAGCTCTCACTTAAATAAAACCGTTAAGATTATCACTATTTCTGCAAGTTGAAGACATAATGGACAAATAAATTTGCATGTTCAGAGGGGACAGACAACACTTTGTTTAAAACAAAATTAAACAAATACAGAACAAGAACATTTTTTTTAAATACTTACCTATCCTGAAAAACAATAGCATTATTAAGAATACACTCTTAACACTATCAGAAAGGTGCTCTTAAATGGTAAACATTTCTGCTTTAATCTCCAGTTAACCTTTTTTTTGATAAGATTACTAGTGGAAAGTGATATCAGTACAAATAAAAACTTTAAGGTAGTTCAGGGGTATAGAAAAAAAAAATGACAGAATTTTCTTATACTTTGCCAAAATGAAGATTTTACTATGCTCTTTTCCAAAAAATTATAAAAAGTATGTGTCACTGCGCTCTTTTTCAAGGTAAGAGTCGTTCAAAATTGCTAATATTTGCTTGGATTGTTCATGAAAAAAGCCATTTTTGTGCATAAAAAGAAATCTATGAGACAGAATTTTGAAATAAAATATGACAAGATAGGTTTTATAATATATTTTAAGAAAATAGAAATAAAAAATGGTGTCACCAACTTGTTTTCTTGCTACAAGTAAATAAACAGTTTTAATCTGATTTTCACCAAAAAGTATACAGATCGTTTGACCAACATAAGAAACAACTTTATTAATTTCATGAAATTTGGATAAGTCGTTCTCAAGTTACGGTGCGACATGTTTACCCAGGACAGCCGGACGCCGGACATTTGTATACCATAATACGTCCAGTCAAAATTTTGACCGGGGTAAAAAAAAATGAAATTTCTCTATATGTCCAGTATAAATTATGTACTAAAAGAGTTATCTCCCCTTAAATGGCTTATTTGAATAATTAGTTCTAAAAGCACAAACATTTGGTATTTGTTAAAATATTTTTGATAATGAAATGCATAACTAAGTTTTCTTAATATAAAAAAAACAGTGTAACCAATAAATTGCAAATCTGTCTCCAAATTTGCAGATTTGGGCAAAAAAAAAAAGACCCATTATTTACTGTGATTGTACTATTCAAGATGGTGGTATACCCCTGAACTACCTTAAATCACCTAAGTGATACCAAAACTTGAGGTTTACTGTCTCAAAACTTACAAAAACCAGTATTTTAAAATAACTACAAAGTATTGCATATGAAGTTAATGAGCTGTGTTATATTTGTCAATGAGTCAGTTGTTAATACAAATTCAAATGAAGTAAATATAACCAACTATACATGTATGGCACTGTATAGTTGTTGATTTACCAAAAACAAGATTTAGGGAAAAAATTATCAGATCCCGACATTACACAATTATGAGCAAAAGCAACCAATGAAAACAATAAAGTTAACATCCAGTTTTATAGAACAATGCATAGGTAATTCATTAAAAATGTGATGAATTTTCAATATATGTCAGTATGTGTACTAATTTTGTTAAAATTACTACTAAACCTTCATTCGTCGGCAAAAGGGTTAAACAATATTAATTTAAGTGGGTCAAGTGTGTATATCTGAATCGTTATGATTTATCTACTTGGATTTAAAAATTTTAGGATTAATTCAAAAAGTAAATTTGGTACATTCTTAGCTAATTATATAAAGGCACCAACCAAACAAGCTTGACAGTAAATTAAAGGATGTAACAGGGTAAACATAAATGAGGCATCAACCCAACAAACATAATTAGATAAACATGAATGAAAAGGGACACATGTTAAACCTCAATGAGGCATCAAACCGACAACAAAATTAATATAACTTATTTTAAGGGCATATGATACAGTTTTGATTCCATGATGAATGTTTTATGAAAATTTGGATACAAGCTATTTTTCACCTAAGCAATTTAAATATGTCAGAACAAAAATATACCTTCATGTGCTACTTTAAGAGACAAAAGGAGTAAAAATTTTAGACATTTTCTCAAAAACCAGATAAACAATAGCGGCTTTTTGTAAAACATTACGAAAATCTTTACATAAATATGCTCTTAATAAGTACAACAGTTCTTTGGAAATAATTAATTCAGATTTTAGGGAAAAAATGGATTTTTTTGAAGTATATTTATCAAATCTAAAAAAAATGAATGTTGACTTTTCATTTAAATTGGTACAAATAATTTTCATACGTAATCAAACTGTAAAAAGAGGGGCCTTTCTACTCATTTCTAAGTTAAATCAGTTTAAATCATAAAAAAAACAGTTGAAACTACATCTTTTCCTGATATGTCACAGTTTAACGTCGCAAAAATAACATTTTACGTTAGCAAAGTCATTACCTCCCCTGTAACTGTATCATATGCCCTTCATGTCAGCATGCAGTATCATCAGTAGACATGGGTGTATTAAAAATTACAATCTTTTACAAGGTTTTAAAAATATCATTGTAGAATATCAGCTGTAATAGGTTATAATAAAAAGCCTTTGGTGAGTGAAAATTTCTCCAGTTCTATTTGTTTGTTTTATATCGTTTGAAATTTTTGATGTTGATGACAAAGCCAGGACAAGCATATGTATCTTCCTGAATATGCATAAAACAATTACCATTGAAAATTTAACATACTAGACTGTTATCAACGCAGGAATTACTCTTAATTAGGCAAGGTAGAAATCACACATAGTCTGAAAACTGGTCAGTGCTTTCAAAAATTTGGAAGAAATCTATTGAAAATTGTTAAAAAATATATTAAAATACATAAATTCAGGTATCTAGCTAAGTGAACCCACCACCCAGAAGAAAAAATAATCTTTCGCTTTAAATTAATTGTTTAAGTACTAAGAACCATTATTTTGAGTTGTATAGTATTTTGGAATGAAAAAATTTAATAGATATCAAACTAATATTTAGTAATGACTTATAGATTCAAATATATAAGAAAATATTTAAAGTACCCATTGACCAATTTTTAGAAGACTTATTTTTATAAGTTGTCTTTACTCACTATTTCTAGAAGAAATGGTGCAATATAATCTGTAAAGAAGTTTTGCAGTTTCACCAGCATTCTGTTAAAAAATTCTTCATCAAAGCTGACTTCTACATGTTCTATTCCATGTTTGGTGTAGAATACCAAATCACACTTTCTCATCTCCATAATTCCCATTTGTCCTTGCACTTGACAATAATACTGTGAAGAAAAATCAATTTGACCATCAGAATTAGTTTTCATGTGTAATACAGATTTAGCAGATTTGTTTCTTAGTGAAAACGGACACTTAATTTCAATAACCTTACTCTCATGGCATTTACAAGTGATCACTCCATCTGGACTACAACCTATACATGGATACTTCGGATTTACCACCAAACCAGTTTCAGTTATACATTTATTCCTTTTCAATCCATGAGCTGTTTGGTATAGGTTCCTGGCTTTTGATTCCTTGCGTCTACCCCAGTCTAAGGCCATTTCTTGGAATTTATTCTTTACAGAAAGTGATTCACTACCTATAATTCGGCTGCAAATAAGATCTGGGTCCTCATTATTCATTATAGCCTGAAAGTTAGAAGCAGTAATTAAACCTTTCCTCATAGTGAACCATAAATTGTTGCTACTCTGGCCCTGAGTTGCCTTTGATATAAGCATCACATCATCTGAACTGAATGATAAGGTAGCCATAAATTTTTCAACTATGTCCTCTTCATTATCAATTAAACATACATACTTATCTTTAAAATACTTAGCCTTAGTAGGAATTGTTAAGTCCTGTATTGCCTCTGAATAGTCCATCTGTACAACATCTACTGGTTCATGGGGTAGAAATTCTAGTGCTCTGGCCTCGGGATTTATCTATTTAAAAAATCACTTGAATTAACCAAAGCATTAATTATATATTTTACAGGAAAAAATAACATTGTTGATTTAAGAATTTGAAGAAAAATATTAATTGAGAATCTGGACAATGGTACAAGATATAATGTATAATTTTTATGTAAATTTGGCATTTTAATGATTTCTATATATGATGTATTTTCTTAAAAGTAAGTTGTGAAAAATTTGAAAAAGAAAATTAAATATGAAAAATTTACACAATGTTTAAGGGTGTGTTCTTACTAATGCTATTTTTTTCAGAGTTGGTAAGTAATAAATAATGAATTTGTTGAAATTTTTTGTTTTTTGTTTATAATTTACTGGCTTTGTGGTGTTTTGTTAAAGCCAGGAGCAGAACTTCATTTTTTTTATAAACTGTCTTAAAAAACTTTTAAATTAGTTTTGAAATTGGTGAATTGATTGCAAATCCTATCAATGATAAACTTGAAAAAAATTCAAAGCATAAATTTCAGAAACTAAATTGTTACCTTTTCTATACTAATTTTTTTAGAAATAAGAATTAATGTTGTTTAAAGTCGTAAATTAAAAAGGTTACACATGGTGCATATATATATATATATATATATGTGCTGCAGTGCAAAATTTTTAAAAATACTGATATTGCATTGAACATTTTAGAACACTAATGCAGTATTAAATAAAGCTTTCACTGTTTTTTAAGTATTTAAGTATTAAAGTGTGTTATATTGTTACAAAAATGTCTGCCACAAAAATAATTATTTTGATTAATTTTTTGCTGTTAATATTTTTGAATTTGTAAATGTGACTGTCCAATTTTGTCAATCCTTTAACTTTTCAAGAATGGTTGGTGTATGTTATAACTATGCACCATGTGTAACCACCATGATACCTATTTGTAATGGACACGAGTTCTGCTCAAGACTTCATTTTGAGGTTTAAAAATTAAATATAATAAAGATATCTGTACAATATGATTTCAAACCTCAAGAGGAGTCGCTAGAGGGCGCTGTACTTGAATGTATAGTGTATCCACCAATAAAACCGGTGGGCGTGTTGTTAAATTATTTGTTGTTATACCTGTGCTAATTTACTTGCAAACTGTTTTATCTTCTCGTCTTCTGCAGGTCTGTCAACCATCTGTCTAGGATCAAAACTGGATACAACATGGTCTGCTGATGATACACATGCTTCCATCCTCCTATTTTGGGATATTACAATATTTAAATGTATTTATTGGTAAAGCATTAAATGTTGGCATTGTATGTATTTAGAATTTCAAGGTTTTCAGTAGCGACAAGAAACTTCAAGAAGCGACAATAAGAATATTTTAGCGACGAGAAGACTATTAAAAGACAAGAAAAATGAAAACAAAGTTCTTATTAAAATACTTTATTCCTAATAAATATAAAAAAAATATGCATTGAAATGGTTATTTTTAGATTAGAGGCCAGACATGGATCTGTGTGTAACATATATATATTTTTATTAAAATTGATATACATGTATATACTTAATACTGTAATATATGAGGGAAATCTAGATTAGTTTTATAAATTTTTGCTTTTAACCAGTGCTAAAGATAAAAATGATTAAGTTAAAACCTTGGCTTGATAATTTTCATTCGTTCCACCTCTACTGGCTCATCGTGTTCCCTCTTTCGTTTCTTCCACTGGCAAGGACCGTCAGTAACAGACTTCTTCTCAAATGCCTCCAACTCATATAAGCATGCTGCAACATGACGACAAGCTCCATCAGCACTGCAATCAAATTGTATTAGAGAAAGTTAGCACATGCATACATATAATATAAGCATTATAGATTTTTACGATTTACTAAACATGGGCATTATAGATTGCAAGTCATCAAATTACATCAGCAGAATTTTTAACTTCTAACTGCCTAATACTGGACACAGAAGCTAGAAAACCAACCTTGAGTTTTGACTTTAATAGCAATGAATTATTACCTCATCCACCTGCACTTGAGGTTGTCATACAAATGTACTCACAAAATAGTTTAACCCAACACATTGTTTATGTGCATGTCCCAAGTCAGGAATCTTTAAGAATAGGGTCATTGTTTGTTGAAATATTTCATATTTGTTTTTCGTTCATTATTTTTTACATAAATCAGACCATTAGCTTTCTTCTTTGGATTGTTTTACATTTGTCATTTCAAAATTTGTATAGCTGACTATTCCCTAGGGGTTTTTCTCATTGTTGAAGATTGTATCTATAGATGTTAATTTCCCTGTCATTTTGTCACTTGTGGAGAGTTATATCATCGGCAATCATACCACATCTTCTTATTTTCATATTACAATAGAATATTTACCCTCCTGGACATTCACAGTAAGCTGCTTTAACATCACCTAGAGTCTTCTCTACAACAAACCAGCACTGGTAGGTCATCTTCCCAGTCAACGTCTTTGCCCTCTGTGTTGGCCTCACCTTTCCAATAAAAACACAAACTGAGCTGTCATCTTTTAAGTAGTTGACTTTCATTTCCTGGACATGTCCATCATAAAACAAGCGGTAGTCCTCTGCACTCTTATAAGCTTTCAACTTCCTTTTATCATAATCCGAACGGTGCAACAACAAATAATTGAAGATGTCATACAAGGAAAAGTCAGGTACACCAGAAAAATCTTCAACATATCTGAAAAAATGAAAGGTTTTCAAATTAACACTAAATAATGCATTGCTGGTATGAAATTAACAGATAATTCTAGTAAGACATGTATAATAGTAAGGTGAAAATTACTGATTGGGAATATGAGCCCTCACCAGTACATGCACAAGACAGTTGAAAGTTATATAGATACTAGTACATATGAAAATGCATAAAGTATTTTATAAATAGATGTTTAATGATATATTTTAGTACATGTACAACAAAATGTTAAGTAGATCTTTATCTATATACTTACATAAATTTGTTGGATTTGAAATGAAAAGAAAATCAATGTGGAAAAAAATATGATAATTAGGGAGCTACCATTTGATTTTATGGGGGCTAGGATGAAATTTGAAAAAAAATAGGAAGGACAGGAGTTTTGAGTTAAAAAAAAAAGGCAGGATGAGACGCTTGCAAAAAAAAAAGTCAGGATGACAATTTAGGTAAAAAAAAGTCAGGATAAACTTTAAAAAAAAAAGGCAGGACCGAACAGAGTGAAAAATAAAAAGGCAGGACAGAGATTACAACTAAAAAAAAAGGCAGGACAAAATTTTTCATCCTAGCCCCTCCCCCCCCCCCCATAAAATCAAATGGTAGCTCCCTTATGATAATATCCGCTTAATTCTTGCTATTCAAAAGTTTACTCATACAATGACTTTATTTCATCAAACCCTAAAATTTTTAGTTTATGGAAGTTAATATTTATTAATTTCAGCATGTGGTATATTATTGATCAAGTAAAATTGAAAAAAATTAGTTACATGTTTTAACGTCTTAATTTTAGGGCCATGAGCTATCCCTTTAATTATAATGTAAAATTGCTATAAATGGGCATTCTTTTGAACTGAGTTAATTTTATACTTGTAATGGAAAAAGTTCGTAGAAATTGAACAGTTATTGTCATATTATTATTTTTTAAAGAGTTTAAGGTTATTTAGTCTTAAAAGTTTTCAATATCTAGAAGTTTGCATACATGTATGGTTGTATCTTCTTAGAGAGCTACCAATTGATAGTTAAGGGGATGGGGTGAAAAATTTTGTCCTTCATTTTATTAAGTTGTAATCTCTGTCCAGCTTTTTTATTATCACTCTATTCAATCCTGCCTTTTTTTATTAGTTTATCCTGACATTTTTGTTACATGAATTGTCATATCCTGCCTTTTTTTTTGGCAAAGTGTCTCAACCCACCTTTGTTTTTTTACTCAAAACTTGTCATGCCTATTTTGTTTTCAAATTTCACCCTAGCCTAGTCAAATGGTATCTCCCTTAATAGTATTGTTTTGGACTGACAGGAATATTCATATTTTAAAATGCTGCAATAATATGAGTTTTAAAATGATTTCATTACTGCTAGAAAAATATATTTTAGTAATTGGCTTCAGACACATAGGTAAGGAAGAATGACCCTTCTTTACTTTAGGGATCCCAGTACTTGAGGGTTATATATGGTTTATTTATGGTTAGGGTTACAACTAGGTTTTAAGGTTAAGACAGGGGTTAGTTTTATGGATGGGACTAGTGATATGGCATGTATGGTAGGGTTGGACTTGTGGCACTAGTTGTGCTATGGTTGGGTTAGGTAAGGATTAAGTTTATGGTAATGGACTTACACTGTGCTATGTATGGTTGTGGCCATAAAAATATGGTCACCATGATGGTAAATGTCCATCATTATACCTCCTGTTGCTTAATTAATACACAAGGTATTAAATCAAGAACTAGTCAAGTATGGAAATCATGACTGCATTGAAGTGTTAAAATTATATAACTTACAGGTAAAGTGTCTCAGGTAAAATATATGTGTATGTCAAATTTAATAACTGTTATTATGACAAGAAAATTCTAGAATAAAATGAAATTGCCTTTTTCCATCGAAAAGGTGTTTCTCAAATTAATTATCTAAAATCAAAATTGTTTATACTAACTGCATTTAACATTGTTAAACAAATTTTTAAGATTATCTTTAGGACTTATTTTGAATAAAATTTAGGCAATTCATTATTTCACTATTGAATAAATACATGTATATTCAAAATATTCATTACAGAAAAATTTGATAATATTTTTATTGTCATATAAACATATTACAATTTAATCAAGTTTCTGACAAAAAACCAAAACAAACATTATAATTTTAAAAGAAATAACAATTCTATAAAAATCAAAACACATGGAAAATAATTATTAGGTTTCTGCCCTCAGTTCTAATGACTTTTTTTTATAAAGAAGCCAATATTTTAAACATGTTCCATGTTATAAAGGTTTAGCATTTCTTTTACTTTTGTTTTTGGTTAAGATTTTATTCATAAGATTCAAGATTTTATTCACAAACTGGTCAGAGACATTATTATGAGAAGGAAAACAATTTTCAAATAGATTATCTCTAAGTTGTTATGTTAATTTTACAAACAATTCTATCCTTTATAGCAATTTTTATCTACCATTTTCTATTTCTAAATTATGACCACTAATTCTTTACTAAGTGAAGCATTTGAGTTTACTGTTTTCATCAGAAGTTTTTATTTTATTTTCAAAAATATTCTTATTTTTGTTCTTAAAATTCATTTTTAATCAAGGGCTTTAAAGAATCTAATTCATTCAAGTCCCTGCAATTATTAGCTTTATCTAAAAGGCCTGAGTTGAGTGAAATATTCTTTGCAGATGTATACCAAGAATATGTATCATGCATATGCCAGTCTTGCAGTTTTGACAATATAAAGCACAGAACAAAAAATGATTTAATTAATAGACCATAAAAATGTCACAATCTATATAGAAGTGTACTTTATTTTTTCTGGAGACAAATTTTGCCTGTTGACTGACAAAAATAGCCAAATTGAAGATAACATATTTGATAAGTTTACAATTGTTTCAAAAAGCAAGACAATTTTTTCTTTAAATAATTTCTTTTCATAAGATTTATTTAATTCAGAGATAAGAACATTTTTCATTATGATTAGCACTTATCAAAGTTGATGATAACTAGGTAGCCATTTGGAAAATTAAAGTCTCTTTAGCATGTTTAGTGATTCTTCATGCACAACTCCAGTTTTGAGATTTGAAAAATATAAAAGATGCACAAAAATAGTTTCTTCCTATACCATATAATGATATTTGTAGTTTTCCTGAATAATAATCATGATAATAGATTGTACAACTTTGTTAACAAAATTTATTGAAAAGGCTTGATATTCATGATATTGATAATTTTAATTTGTTAAAAACAGGCTTGTTAAATTACTTGCTTCATGGTTCCTTTAAACATATCATTTGCATGATTATAAGTTATAATTAATAATAATTCTTTAAATAATACACACAGACAATTGAATACCATGTACATCATGTACAATAACTTTTTACTGAAAAATAATTATTTAAAGGATTCTCTGTTTTGTTTTCAAATGCTAGTCAATAACTCATCTTTGAATTTTTGTCATTTCTACTCGAGATTATTTCCTAGAAGAAATTAAAAGAATAGAAGCAAAAAACAAATAAAAATAAAAATAACATAAAAAATAAAACATTAGAAAAAAGGAAAATATGTAAATTTAAAGACAGAAAAATCAACAAATGATATGAATTAACAAAGACTAAAACAACATTCTATTCTACATTTTCAAGAAAAGGTGAAATGTCAATTTGAGAAGAAACCTGAGGTACCTGTAAATTTTAATGAAACATACAAGCTGAAAACTTCAACCCTGATTGATTTCAACAGGTAACATGATTAGATAAAACATCAACCTATGTTTTATGACCCCAATAAATGGCCAACATTTCAAGATTGAATACCCCAATAAATGGCCACCATTCGATGGTGACCATACAAGAGGGTGGACATTACTAAGAGGAAGTCACAGGTTGTACTGTAATTAGGAGACTGGTGCTATGCTATATATGGTTTGGGTATGGCCCTACATGTGTATGGATTATGTAACCTATTTTCAGTGGTTATAGGTACTTTTAACTTGTGGGTAAGGA
This sequence comes from Mytilus coruscus, assembly GCA_017311375.1. Lineage (NCBI taxonomy): Eukaryota > Metazoa > Mollusca > Bivalvia > Mytilida > Mytilidae > Mytilus > Mytilus coruscus. The sequence goes on from JAASAO010004090.1 coordinate 39,515, forward strand.
TTGGATCTAAGTTCTAATGGTTAGATTCTAGGGAAGACAGTTTTTTGTTCAGGTTATGCCTGATGGGTTAGGTAAATTATGAAAAAAAACTTGAGGTTTAGGGTTCATTTATGGTTAATATTGTTAGCATATATGATGTTCTATGTTAAAGTAAGGTTTTATATTTAGGGCTACTGTCAGGGTGAGGTATGCGATGGGTAGAGTTTAGTTGGGTACATTTTTATATAGCTTGGGAGCCCTTAAATTAAAATAAGGCCGAAAATATGACTTTCTGACTTATTTTAACAGTATAACTCATTCAAACGACAAGGGATATAATAAAAAAAATTAAGTCAGGTAAAGGTACGAATTTTCATTAATTTTAGGGTAAGTTTAGTATGGACATACATATTCTACGTGGATAGCCCCGCGTTGGGACCCCCTAGTAAAAAAAGGTAAAAAAACGGTTTAAATAAGTATGCAGAGGAGCGTAAAAGCCATAGAAATAAATGCAAAATTATCTAAATTACCCTTCTAAGGTAAACGGGTCTGAAAAACTACAATCGGCTCTTCTCAGGCGATCTTGTAGGGTAGAGTCTACGTCGTCTGCTAGAAAATTGGGATCATACGGAATGTTCAAATTTTCCACCGCCTCAGCTAAACTGGCCAAATCTTTCTGTTTATAACCATTTGCCACTATTCCTCTATCTCTCAAATACAGCTGAATCTTTGAAATTGTCAATGATTTAAATGATAACATCGTAATTGTAATATGATAGTAGAATGAAACAATTTGTTTTGCGGAATCGCTATGGTAAACAAGCAAAACTGTGACGTTTTTTGCCCCACCTATTTCCGGTCGATATATTTTGCAGATTTGAAAGCGAAACGCCATTTAATGTGCAAGTGGTCTATTGCAAATATAATGGTTGAATATGATAGGTATTGGAATATATATTCAGTGCCCGTTATCATTTTAACCAAGATCGTTTTTTAATTTATAGATTGGCAGATCACAGTTAAATTTGTGTAACAAGCAACGTTTTATGCGTACTTTATTTTCCAATATTTGTATTTAATCCTGTTTATATAACGGAAGTATTAATTTTACTTTATTTTCGATGTTTATACTACGAAACAAAGATATTAAAAAATATTTTTAAAAAATCGATGTAGAGCGGTCCTGGTTACAAGTTAACTTAGTGTTGAGCAGACCAGTCAAAAGTTAACTTGGGAACAGGTCTGGTTTCGATCGGATTTGTCAAAGCAAAAGTTAACTTATGTTAACTTTGTGGCAGGGCTGGTTTCGAAGTTAACTTATGTTAACTTTTGGGCAGGACTGGTTTCGAAGTTAACTTCTGTTCACTTATGACAGGACTGGTTCGAAGTTAACTTATATCAATAGCGGACCTGTTTCCAAGTTAACTTTTTGGCAGACATAAAAACAGTCCTAGGACCAAGTCCGCTTTTCAAGTTAACTAGATTTTGGTCCTAGGACTGGTCAGAGCAGTCCTAAATCCGGTCACAGGTTAACTTTGACCAGTCCAAATGACTGGTTATCAAGTTAACTTGCTGTACAGGTTAGGACTGCACCCATCTGTATTATCGTGTTTAAGAGTTTTCATATCAGACTTGAGCTTTAATTAAAATATGTAAACAACATTCTCATTGTTTTTCCCCAGATAGCAAATGTCTTTACTCGCTAGACTCTACTAGATATTATACAAAATTCTTTTTTTTTGATTTGATATATTCTTATATACATAAAACAATGGCTATACAATAAAATAGAGCTATCATAAAGGAAATGAGAGTTGTTTTTTTTAATTAGAAGGCGGATAGAAAGGTTATCCAACGCATCGGAACAATATTCTTATATCATGGGATATCAACATCATTGTCGACGTTGCTTCGTTCCCCGTTTTTTACCTGTCTCTTTCTAAATTTTACTTTATGCATTTATACATGCATGGATATTTCATTGTTATTCAACTTGTTTGCATTGGATTTACTATTCTATTTTCCGCAGAATATTCTAACGATAATTGTACAGTGTCCGGATACATAGTACGGTGTGGTAAAACTATCAACAATCTCGTCAAATTCGTCAGATTTGTCGAGAGATTCAAAATGTCTTTGCCGATTAATTGATATATGGGACGTCCCAAAATTATACTCAATGTGCACTTGAATGAAATAGTTGCCACTTGACGTTTAACTACAAACAAAATCAATCAACCGACATAATAGATTAACAGTATACTATTCCCAGAAGAGAACCTCATACTTTTTTATTAAAAAGTACAAATGAATTCAGACATGTCAGTGTTGGTACTTGGATGATGCGGCCTAATAGTTTTGTTTTACACACCATCCTGAACTACTATCTCTAGTGACTGTTCAATATTATGAATACAGAGATGAAATGCTGACACTCTCAATTTATGCGGAAAAAATTTTGCATTAATTGTTTTCCAATATTATTGCTTACATTTGCAGTCCTACTAAAATGTGCACAGGAGCGCCAGGAGAAGACATAAAGGCGCTAGGTACAATACTATGTGGGTTCATAGATTTACAAATTAAAGTGCACATATGGTCAGTTTTGGTTGAAACGGTCAAATAATTTTGTTGTACAAGTCAGCATGAGGTGTCAAAACTACTGAAATTTTGTTACGTATCAATATTTTGAATAAAAAGAGGACATGCTGGCACCCTAAATTTATGCGAACACAAATTTGTTGTTATTGTATTGCAATATTGCTGTCCATTGTACATGTTGTATTATACATTGAATCCTGACATAAAAAATATGGCTGATTTACTATACGGGTATATAGATTTACAAATTAAAGTGCACATATGGTCAGTTTTGGTCAATGTGGTCAAATAATTTTGTTGTACAAGTCAGCATGAGGTATCAAAACTACTGAAATTTTGTTACGTATCAATATTTTGAATAAAAGGAGGACATGCTAGCACCCTAAATTTATGCGAACAAAAATTTGTTGTTATTGTATTGCAATATTGCTGTCCATTGTATTATACATTGAATCCTGACATAAAAAAATGGCTGATTTACTATGCAGGTATATCAGTCAGGGGTACTACTTAAACAAGTGATTTCAGAATCACTTGCTCGAGTGATTTTGGCTGTGAAATATTAAAAATTTTCACACAGACTTTTTAAAATCACTGAAACAAGTAATTTTAAATGTTAAAATGTAATCACTTTAATAAGTGTTTATAACATTTTCTTGATATTTTTCCCGCAAGCTTGATTTTTTTATTGGTAACACTGGGAAAGCCATTTGGTTAATGCGCCTGCTTATTATCTAGAACGCGGGAATACATCTAAAAATATGGACTATGGTTAAAAGATAACCAGTAATCTCTAAATATAAATGTTTGACAAAGAATTAGATGTTTGACAGGGAATTAGATGTCCGTCTTTAACTTTAGCTGTTTGCTGTATTTTTAGACGTTTACCGTAATCCCTCTCATACTCTTAGATAATATTAATGATGTCCCTTTAATAACTCGCGTGAACGATAACGTGTATATTAATTAACGTTAGCTTTAGTATTGAAATGGTCCAGTTAAATTAATGCACATGATTTATCTAGTTTGACGGAATTACCTGTTCGTCCGACAAAACTGATGTGTATTGAGTTGTCAATAATAGAACCAGTGATGCGTGAGCGATGGTTATAAAACATTGTTGTAAGGAGATGAATACATAAACAATGTTTACAGAATCTGTTAAACTAACCATCTTTTTCCCTTCGTTTAAACGATGTTTTTGAAAATATAGTTACCTGTAAATTAAGACAGAAACAGATAATATAGATCTATGAGTTAGATGGTTATAAATATTTTTTCTTGGAAGCTTTTATCAGTGTTGCAGGTTTCAAACTAAGTATATAAGGGGAAAGGTCGACATTCATATACGAAACGTTTTTGAGCATGGCTTTCCCGATGAATTAAATATCGAATTCTTTCATTGGTCAATAATAAAAATCTATTTAAATACGACCAATGGACAAGATAAATACACGTGGTAACATTGTAATACACAACTACAAATATTTATGAATGGAAGTGATTACATATCGATGCCAATAATTGGTCACGGAAACAAAGAAGCATATGGATAATATCACTATTGAATAATTTTGAAGGGCTTGACTTAAAGAATTTGGCAGGTTTCTACACTGCAATACTGCAAAACGCGTATTCCTTGATTCCGTCATCGATTCCGTGATGGACATTCATTAAAATTCAGGAAAATCCTTGATGGACAAAATGAAATTATCACAACTTGTCACCTAGATTATGTCCCTATTGATCCGCGAAGTCCGCGCTGACAATCTTATATTTGGAAATTACGATTTAAAATCAATTCTGATGCTGAAGTTTGCTATCTTTTGTGAGTGCAAATAAGATAATTATACAAAAAATAAATACGTCTTTATTTATACCAAATTTATATTGTGTCAATTAAATTACTTGTGTAGTTTCAACATGTTTTAATTTTAATTTTGTCTTCTAATAAAGAAAGAATTGTTTTTACTTACTTAAAACGTGATACCTTTATTGTATCCCGATTTATGTGTTACATTGATTACAATACATGTCAATCATTACCCGGAGAAGTTGGAGATAAAAGGGTTATAAACGCATGACTGCATGTCGTAAATATCGATCAAAGCACACCTGCTATTCTAAACAAAAGTCAACAGGTAAACAGGGTTAACAGAAGTGTGTGTGTGTAAATTGAACACTTTCAAAGCTTCGGCGGTTAAATCTTTAATTATTATTATTTCATTGATTGTTGCAAAATGATTTTAGATTTTTAAAGAATATTATTGAGCAAATTTGGAAATGTATGTGTGACTCTTGGGTCGTGTATACATGTACATATTTCCCTGAGAGGACATATGGAGAACCTGTAAATAGTGTATATACGTTTATTGATACAAGAAATTCTTGGTGTTCCTAAATGGAAGGATAATCCTAACAGAAGAAGAAAGACCAAGCAATTTAAATTGCAAGCATCATTTGTATTTTTAAAAATGAGCTTTAATGCATTAATTTCAGAAAGATAGGATTGTCTGGTTATTGTCTTCGTGCGATTTTATTAAAAGTTAAAATTAAAAAGTAGGATTTCGTTCTGAAGCAAATTTCGTTGGCTAGAGGTATAGGGGGTGGGGGTGGGGGGTTGAGATCTCAGAAAACATGTTTAACCCCGCTGCATTTTTGCGCCTTTCCCAATTCAGGAGCCTCTGTTGTATGATTTTTAATTTTAGTTTCTTGTGTAAATTTCTTGTGTATATTTCGGAGTTAAGAATGACGTCCACTATCAATAAACTAGTATACATTTTTGTGAAGGAGCCAGCTGAAGCACGCCGCCAGGTGCGGGAGTTTCTCGCTGCATCGAAGACCCATTGGTGGCCTTCGGCTGTTGTCTGCTCTTTGGTCGGGTTGATGTCTCTTTGACACATTTCCATTTCCATTCTCAATTTTACTAACTGGCATTTTACTCATTTTGGACTGATTGGAAGTTTGTTGTTACAAGTCCAGTGGCAAATATTTTGTATATATATTTCTTTCTTATAACTAATGTTGTAGGTTAAAAGGTTTTATTTATTTATTGCAAAGGGTTAACTTTCCGCCTTCAAAATCCTGGGACTGTTAGGGAACAAAGAAAAATAAAAATACTTACGAAAACTATCCTGAAATGTCAAAATGTGGAAATGAGTCAGCGATTCATTTTGATTTTTTTTTTCATTCTTGAAATAAGAATGAATTTGACTTTAGAAGGAGCAGATGTACCAGACGTGGAAATAACTTATGCTATTCAGAAGGCCCAAAAGAACAGGAGAGTATTCCATCATTTTTATTTGTAAATAATGTTTTCAACTTAATTATTTTAAAATTCAACGTGAATTGGTACGAGAACCGTTAACAGAAAACAAAAATAAAGGTATACATTAATGTCTGATATTTTGTTTCAAGTTAATCTGTATTTCTTTCGTATATTTTTAAATCGGTGGTTTGTTGTAGCAATAAAATGACATCGTTAAGATATTACGGACGGGGAAAACACGGGCGGAGGACATTTTAGTGAAAATTTTAAAAATACATGGGGACATTTTAGCGCATACATTAGAGCCCATTTTAGCGCAGGATTAGTCCGTTCAACTGTATTTTCGATATCCCAGGTTGAATAATACACCACCTTACTAAAACCATGAACATGCAGTTATTTATTCTGGCTTAATGTTTAAGTTGTTTATATGTTTACTTTGGTTCATCATTGAAACAAATGTGTTAAACGAATGAGTTGGAGGAAAGCATGCACTGTATTCTTTTCACATTGTGCTGTCTTGATTTTACAATAAAATTTAATTTATTATTTTTTATGAAATGGATCAAAAAAAAATGTCAGTGACTCACTAAAATGAGCATTTCAATTTTCGCTAAAAGGGTTAGGCTTTGGTGCTGAAACGTCCGATTTTTTTCATTAAAATGTCCTCCGCCGAAACACACTGGATGAAAATTGTCTATGTCCCATGTCAACTAGACTGTGTTAGTAGCAGAACTAACGTACTAGATTTTCCGTCATGTATATGAGGGTATGGATGGGGTTAACAGAATAAAGGATGGACAACGGATGAAAATTTTCTGTACCCATGTCAACTAGTGTTAGTAGCAGAACTTACGTACTAGACTTTTATTACGTGTATGAGGGTCTGAATGGGGTTTACAGAATAAAGAATTGAAAAAGTGCAGAATAGAAGGGCGAAAAAAAGTAGACTTTACAAAAAATAGACTACAAAGAATAGAGAATAATGGATAATGGGTATATGCTAATATGTAAAGAATAGAGAATAATGGGCAAAATTTATTAAAATAGAGATAAATGACTTTAAAACAAAACCTAAAAATACTGGATTAAGATCTCTCCCCCCCCCCCTTTTACAATCCAGACCCTCGTTACAAGATTCAAGATTCAAAAATTCAAAGTTTTATTCAGAGTCGATATTCAGTAAACTACATAAACGTATAAACTCGTATAATGGTCAAAGAAAATCTGCATAAACGAATAATTCATTGCAATTACGTTACGTTCACAACTTATTTTTTTTAAATTAAAGAAAATATAGAAAGGTTATATTTTTTATTTGTTTGAATTCAGTATTAAAATATTTTATAAACGCTCAATAAGTAGGTGGTTGAAAATAATCGGATCTTTAATTATCTCTCACTGATTATCTAAGTTAACCATTTGAGCATACACCAATACCTTGAAATTTCTTTACACAAGGACACCTGTGGGACAGCGATGACATGTTTATTAGAGTACATCCGAGGTATTACCTGTGCAGGCTTTTTTCTAGAAAGGTTCACATGTAATGTCCCTGAGGCTAGTCTACATATAACGAGAGAGCATAGTGTTATATAACAAAAACAGCTGGGAAAATAAAGTAGCGGATTTACTGGGAGCAACGTGACCCCAGTCGGGATCACCAAAAATGTTTCTAACATAATTGTATTGACACTGAAACTGCTTTTTTAGCAGGTCTGCAAGAGTTACGCAAGTTTCCGATATTTATCGTGTCGCACTCGCCGATACTCGAAAATGCGAGTTTACTCACTTGAAGTGAATTATTCTCCTGTAACGATAATAAACAAAACTATCAATGCGTATTTCCAGCAATTCTACCAAGCAAAATTGTTATCTCTACTGTGAAATTATCGAGAACAACAGCACTAATTTAGATTCTCGTTAATCAATTGTAATGAACTTTCCTCAAGAGCCTCAACGCTAACGCACAACAATGTCAATCATTACACATCAAATTTTACCCTGAATTGACTTTCCACAGTCGGTCAGTTTTATCACTTGTGTTAGTTACATGCTATTTACCGCCGTATGAAAATCTCGTGCAGTTGACAAAATTGATTTCAGCTCTCTATTGTGAGCTAAGTCAAGTTCAAGATCAAATTGATTACTGGCATGCAAATATATAAATGACGTGCATAATTTCGCTATTAAAATTTACTTTAAAAGTCAAATCTACTATAAAAGAATTATTTAATACATTTTAGAATTCGTTATTGAAGATAAGTAATATAAATTTTTTTTTTGGCGAATACTGGTCTATTCTCATCCAAGAATGTTTACATTTCAGACATTTAGCTATTATATATGAAAGTGCAGTCTAATAAATGGTGGAATTGTGTTTCGACATTAAAGTTTAAAAGAATATAATAGTTTGATATATTAGATTTAAAAAAATAAAATATTTTTTCATTGTAATAATGCTATATGCTGGTAAAATTAATTAAATATATAAACAATGGCGATTGTTAGTTCATTTTATAGGTTATCATGCACTGTACAGTTCTCTTGCAGATGTTGTGTTGTCGTCGTTAATTGTTTTATATTCACCACTTCTCTTTTAAATGTATGAAACAGTTGTTTTGCCAATCCCAAACTGTAATGCAAGATCTTTTTGCGTTGGCTTAGGTGTTTTTTTCATATTCCGTAATAAGATTGTACGTTTGTTTTAATGTAAGTTCTTTGCGAGACCTTTTCGGCGAAGGTGTATTAAGAATGTTATCAAAATCTTATTTTCTCTTTTAGGCGTACATAAAGTTTCTGCATTCTTGTTTGAACTAACTTATTTTAATGACCACTTAATATTGTTTATAAAAACAGTTCACTACAATAAGGTCACGGTTTAATACTCGTAAGGACCCTCTTGTGTAAACAAATTTGTGTTGATTGACGGCGATCAATACTCGATCATGATGTACAGTTAAATAAATTAAACCGATTTTGACAGGCATTTAATAATGCAATTATGTGTAATGGAACTTCCTAATGAGATCGGAATTCGGAATACACAAGGTCCGGTTTATAGAGGGTATTTTTGCAAAGGTTATGAAAGGAAAATATTGGGACCGGAATAGACAGGAATCCGGTGTATTCAGGGTCCGGTTTACCCAGGTATGTCTATATACAACTTAGTCCATTTTTGTTTCGGTCACATGACATTTATTAAGAGAATATTAATTGGACGTAATAACAAGAACGAATTATGTAATTATACAATGGCAGATCCAGAAATGCTCATAAAGGGGAACATGGACTGTCCTAGAAGGGGCTCCAGTCGTGTCTCAGTAATTCCTATGTAATCAATTTTCCCCACAAATGGGGGTCCTGGACCCGCCTATGTTAAACACACCATTTCATAAAAGATTATCTTAAGTTACTAAGAAATATGGGGCTACAGACTCTGAAGGGACAGGGCCGAGTATTGGTCAACGTACACATTACTGAGCTGACTCTGGAACATAGTATTTTATATAGATTAGACCGTTGGTTTTCCCGTTTAAATGGTTTTACACTAGTAATTTTGGGGCCCTTTATAGCATGCTGTTCGGTGTGAGCCAAGGCTCCGTGTTGAAGGCCTTACCTTGACCTATAATGGTTTACTTTTAAAATTGTTACTTGGATGGAGAGTTGTCTCATTGGCACTCATACCACATCTTCCTATATCTAATTATTCGTTTCAAGTTTGACTGGGGTATAGAATATGTGGTATGTGTGCCAGTCAAACAACTTTTCAAGACATAGGTCTGTTTTTGTTTATTGATATACGACAAGGTATATATTTTCATAAACAAAATATACGAAAAGGGTTTGGCATTAGATGTTTCCGTCACCCTACCAAGAAAAATGCCCCCTCCCCCTCGAGAAGTACGACCTTAAATACGGAGCCTTGGCTCACACCGAAGGGCAAGCTACAAAGAGCTCAGACTGACCAGTGTAAACCATACAAACGGGAAAACCAACGGCCTTATTTATATTCATAAACTGTTATCACAGAGATATGTCTCGCCTTCTTGTAATTTTGATAATGCAAATGTTGAAATTAAAACAGCAATACTTTAACATGTAAGTTATGCAAATATTCAAAGTCGATGAACCATGACTGAAGGTACATGGCTAAACAATCTCCATGGAATGAGATGTGCCAATGCTAATGCAACTGCATACCAAATACCATTGACTTATTATAAGTCGTTCCCTTTAAACAAACCTAAACACAAACATTAACTTGTAAACTATGTAAAAGTTTCAAAGTTAATGAACCATGATCAGGGGTGGGGCTATATAATCTCCATGGAAACGATACTTGCAAATGCCGACACATTTGCATACCAAACATCATTGACTTAACATTAGCAGTTCATCTTAAACTGATCTAATCACAAACTAATACATGTAAACTAAGCAAAAGTTTCAAAGTCAATAGACCATGACTGAGGGGGCGGGGCCAAATATTCTCCATGGAAATGAGATGTGCTGATGCTTATACAACTTAACACCAATCAACATTGGCCTTCCACTAATGGTTCCCTTGAACTGACCTAATCACAAACTAATACATGTTAACTTAGCAAAATTTTCAAAGTCTATAGACCATGACTAAGGGGGCGGAGCCAAATAATTTCCATGGAAATGAGATATGCCAATGCTTATACAACTGCATACCAAATATCATTGACCTACCACTAGTGGTTCCCCATAAATTGACCTAATCACAAACTAATACATGTAAACTAAGGAAAGTTTCAAAGTCAATAGACCTTGACTGAGGGGGCAGGGCCAAATAATCTCCATGGTAATGAGATGTGCCAATGCTAGTACAACTGCATACCAAATATCATTGACCTACCACTAGTGGTTCACCATGAACTAGACCTAATCACAAACTAATACATTGTTGAAGCCGCCGTCGCCGCCGACGCCGGAAACAGCATACCTAAGTCTCGCTTTTTGACTTCGTCAAGGCGAGACAAAAACCACAAAAGGTAAACACACCTTTAAACTACACCAGGTAAGTAAGTAGGTAAATTTTATTTAGAGTCGGTCATGATATGTACAATACAACAAAGTAAACCAAAGTACGAAACAACAGGCTCTTAACTAATGGTCATCCCTTGGACATCTTCATTTTTGATAGGAATTTCCGAAACCTGTTCCCACGTTGTGTGGCCCTTGTGGCAGGTATAAATATGCAGCAACTTAAAAGTCTTTAAGTCAAAATGACTTGCAGAAAGAATGTAATGAATGATCTTTGTGTGGAAGGAACATACCTATACAAATATTTTATATGAAATGTGGTCTTTGCAAATTGAACTCTATACATTCTGTGCACCATATGTATTTACGTATGCTATGTATATACTTATTATTTAGATTTAATAACCGAAAATTAAGAAGAGAGTAAAGAATAAACATAGTAACCATTTCCGCACCCTACTGATTTCGTCCAACTGACACCCACTTCCCGATCCCTCATTCTCATGTTCCTGTACCCCTGTCCACCCCCTCGATAATTAATGCTGGTGGTCCTGCTTATTTTTTCAAATTTCTTCCCCCTTTTTCAATTAGTGGTAAAAATATGTTAATCATAAACTTCTTACGAAACAATTATCTCAAGTAAAACAATTAATTAAAAGGTTGTCCCAGTAAAACTCTGATGTTCGTAACATTCTTATACTTTTCAAATTGACAGGCATGTGATTAAATTACTTATATACAACAACAAAATAGCATACATCTATTGGACTCTGACTTTAAAATAAAAACTAGATATTTTAAAATTAGATCGTAATATTACCAGAAAGGCATTTTATAAATTCTAGTAGGGTCATCATATTATAACAATAATAAATATCACGTGCCTGTTAAGTGTGTTCATACCAAACAATATACATGTACCTGTAATCAAAAACATTTTATTTAATAGTCCCTAATATTTATAACCTGGAACCAGGAACATGATACTGTTCCCAGCTGAAACATACTTATCGATTATAACGGCATCCGTTGTTGTAGAATGAATATAGGCTATTGACAAGTGACAAAATATAGAAATAAAACTCAGTTAAACACATTTGTAAATTTTTAACCTTTAATTTGATTAAACCACTTCCATTCATAAATTTGTAGTTGTGTATTACAAAGTTACCACGTGTATTCATCTTGTCCATTGGTTGTATTTAAATAGATTTTATTATTGACCAATGAAAAATCCGATATTTAATTCATCAGGAAAGCCATGCTTAAAAGCGTTTCGTATTTGTATGTCGATCTTTCCCTTAGTTCGAAACCTGCAACACTGATAAAAGCTTCCAAGAAAAATATTTATAACCATCTAACTCATAGATCTATATTATCTGTGTCTGTCTTAATTCACAGGTAACTATAAGTATATTTTCAAAAAAACATCGTTTAAACGAAGGAAATAAGATGGTTAGTTTTAACAGATTCTGTAAACATTGTTTATGTATTCATTTCCTTACAACAATGTTTTAATAACCGTCGCTCACGCATCACTGGTTCTTTTATTGACAACTCAATACACATCAGTTTTGTCGGACGAACAGGTAATTCCCGTTAAACTAGATAAATCATGTGCATTAATTTAACTGGAACATTTCAATACTATAGCTAACGTTAATTAATACACACGTTATCGTTCACGCGAGTTATTAAAGGGACATCATTATCTAAGAGTATGAGAGGGATTACGGTAAACGTCTAAAAATACAGCAAACAGCTAAAGTTAAAGACGGACATCTAATTCCCTGTCAAACATCTAATTCTTTGTCAAACATCCATATTTAGAGATTACTGGTTATCTTTTAACCATAGTCCATATTTTTAGATGTATTCCCGCGTTCTAGATAATAAGCAGGCGCATTAACCAAATGGCTTTCCCAGTGTAAAAAGACAACAATTCCATTGAAAAAACAACTATGTACATGCAGAAATTGTCTTTTGATTGATAAACCTGACACTTGTACAGTTTTTTTCAAATATGCAAAATCTGGAATAATTTGTAGATAAGGTCATAACCTTGAAGTAGATCATTCTAACTCTAAAGAAAACCAATCAGGTTACCTAATATTGTTGATCTTTGTCTGATAGTAAGAGTAGTTAATAAATTTTTGATTACAGAAAAATTCCCAAGGGTACTTTTAAAAGCTTAAGCAGCACTAACTTACTGCCCAAGCGCACTGGTGAAATTAATATACAAAGAAAAAGGGATAATTGATTAATGTAGGAAAATTATAGAAAAGATTGTGAAAATATGGAAAATCAATGAAATTAGCATTTGAAGATCAAAGAAAACACTAAAATCACTTAAATAGGTGATAACTGAATTTATCAAATCACTGAAATAAGTGATGATGAAATCACTTGTTTAAGTAGCACCCCTGACTGTATATAGATTTACAAATTAAAGTGCACATATGGTCAGTTTTGGTCGATGCGGTCAAATAATTTTGTTGAACAAGTCAGCATGAGGTATCAAAACTACTGAAATTTTGTTCTGTATCAATAAATTGAATAAAAGGAGGACATGCTGGCACCCTGAATTTATGGGAACAAAAAATTTGTTGTTATTGTATTGCAATATTGCTGTCCATTGTATTATACATTGAATCCTGACATAAAAAATATGGCTGATTTACTATGCCGGTATATAGATTTACAAATTAAAATGCACATATGGTCAGTTTTGGTCAATGCGGTCAAATAATTTTGCTGTACAAGTCAGCATGAAGTATCAAAACTACTGAAATTTTGTTACGTATCAATATTTTGAATAAAAGGTGGACATGCTGGCACCCTAAATTTATGTGAACAAAAATTTGTTGTTATTGTATTGAAATATTGCTGTCCATTGTATTATACATTGAATCCTGACATAAAAATATGGCTGATTTACTATGTGGGTATATAGATTTACAAATTAAAGTGCACATATGGTCAGTTTTGGTCGATGCGGTCAAATAAATTTGTTGTACAAGTCAGCATGAGGTTTCAAAACTACTGAAATTTTGTTACGTATCAATATTTTGAATGAAAGGAGGACATAATGCATTGATAATGGCAACCTTAATTTATGCGAAAAAAAATTTGTTGTTATTGTATTTCAATATTGCTGTCATTTGTATTATACATTGAACCCCGACATAAAAATGTGGCTGATTTACTATGCGGGTATATAGATTTACAAATCAAAGTGCACATATGGTCAGTTTTGGTCGAAGCGGTCAAATAATTTTGTTGTACAAGTCAGCATGAGGTATCAAAACTACTGAAATTTTGTTACATATCTATATTTTGAATAAAAGGTGGACATGCTGGCACCCTAAATTTTTGCGAACAAAAATTTGTTGTTATTGTATTGCAATATTGTTGTCCATTGTACATGTGGTATTATACATTGGATCCTGACATAAAAATATGGCTGATTTACTATGCGGGTATATAGATTTACAAATTAAAGTGCACATATGGTCAGTTTTGGTCGATGCGGTCAAATAATTTTGTTGTACAAGTCAGCATGAGGTATCAAAACTACTGAAATTTTGTTACGTATCAATATTTTGAATAAAAGGAGGACATGCTGGCACCCGGAATTTATGCGAACAAAATTTGTTGTTATTGTATTGCAATATTGCTGTCCATTGTATTATACATTGAATCCTGACATAAAAATATGGCTGATTTACTATGCCGGTATATAGATTTACAAATTAAAGTGCACGTATGGTCAGTTTTGGTCAATGCGGTCAAATAATTTTCTTGTACAAGTCAGCATGAAGTATCAAAACTACTGAAATTTTGTTACGTATCAATATTTTGAATAAAAGGTGGACATGCTGGCACCCTAAATTTATGTGAACAAAAATTTGTTGTTATTGTATTGCAATATTGCTGTCTATTGTATTATACATTGAATCCTGACATAAAAAAAAATGGCTGATTTACTATGCAGGTATATAGATTTACAAATTAAAGTGCACATATGGTCAGTTTTGGTCGATGCGGTCAAATAATTTTCTTGTACAAGTCAGCATGAGGTATCAAAACTACTGAAATTTTGTTACGTATCAATATTTTGAATAAAAGGAGGACATGCTGGCACCCGGAATTTATGCGAACAAAAATTTGTTGTTATTGTATTGCAATATTGCTGTCCATTGTATTATACATTGAATCCTGACATAAAAAATATGGCTGATTTACTATGCCGGTATATAGATTTACAAATTAAAGTGCACATATGGTCATTTTTGGTCAATGCGGTCAAATAATTTTGTTGTACAAGTCAGCATGAAGTATCAAAACTACTGAAATTTTGTTACGTATCAATATTTTGAATAAAAGGTGGACATGCTGGCACCCTAAATTTATGCGAACAAAAATTTGTTGTTATTGTATTGCAATATTGCTGTCCATTGTATTATACATTGAATCCTGACATAAAAAATATGGCTGATTTACTATGTGGGTATATAGATTTACAAATTAAAGTGCACATATGGTCAGTTTTGGTTGATGTGGTCAAATAATTTTGTTGTACAAGTCAGCTTTAGGTATCAAAACTACTGAAATTTTGTTACGTATCAATATTTTAAATAAAAGGAAGACATGCTGGCACCCTGAATTTATGCGAACAAAAATTTGTTGTTATTGTATTGGAATATTGCTGTCCATTGTATTATACATTGAATCCTGACATAAAAAATGTGGCTGATTTACTATGCCGGTATATAGATTTACAAATTAAAGTGCACATATGGTCAGTTTTGGTCGATGCGGTCAAATAATTTTGTTGTACAAGTCAGCATGAGGTATCAAAACTACTGAAATTTTCTTACGTATCAATATTTTGAATGAAAGGAGGACATAATGGCAACCTTAATTTATGCGAAAAAAAATTTGTTGTTATCGCAGGCCATTCATTAGGAGGCGGTACCCGGTACTTTTACCCTTCTTTGCTACTGATAAGTACTGCCTGAATTCAGAAAATTTTATATAAGATCTTCATTGAATATATTGAAAAGTACCAACTTCAAATAGGAATGTACCGGTCAACATGAAAGATAATGAAACCCCTGTATTGTATTTCAATATTGCTGTCATTTGTATTACACATTGAACCCCAACATGAAAAATGTGGCTGATTTACTATGCGGGTATATAGATTTACAAATCAAAGTGCACATATGGTCAGTTTTGGTCGAAGCGGTCAAATAATTTTGTTGTACAAGTCAGCATGAGGTATCAAAACTACTGAAATTTTGTTACGTATCTATATTTTGAATGAAAGGTGGACATGCTGGCACCCTAAATTTTTGCGAACAAAAATTTGTTGTTATTGTGTTGCAATATTGCTGTTCCTTGTATTACACATTGCATCCTGACATAAAAAATATGGCTGATTTAATATGTGGGTATATAGATTTACAAATTAAAGTGCACATATGGTCAGTTTTGGTCGATGCGGTCAAATAATTTTGTTGTACAAGTCAGCATGAGGTATCAAAACTACTGAAATTTTGTTACGTATCAATATTTTGAATGAAAGGAGGACATAATGGCAACCTTAATTTATGCGAAAAAAAATTTGTTGTTATCGCCGGCCATTCATTAGGAGGCGGTACCGGTACTTTACCCTTCTTTGCTACTGATAAGTACTGCCTGAATTCAGAAAATTTTATATAAGATGTTCATTGAATATATTGAAAAGTACAAACTTCAAATAGGAATGTACCGGTCAACATGAAAGATAATGAAACCCCTGTATTGTATTTCAATATTGCTGTCATTTGTATTACACATTGAACCCCAACATAAAAAATGTGGCTGATTTACTATGCGGGTATATAGATTTACAAATCAAAGTGCACATATGGTCTGTTTTGGTCGATGCGGTCAAATAATTTTCTTGTACAAGTCAGCATGAGGCATCAAAACTACTGAAAATTTGTTACGTATCAATATTTTGAATAAAAGGAGGACATGCTGGCACCCTAAATTTATGCGAACAAAACTTTGTTGTTATTGTATTGGAATATTGCTGTCCATTGTATTATACATTGAATCCTGACATAAAAAATATGGCTGATTTACTATGTGGGTATATAGATTTACAAATTAAAGTGCACATATGGTCAGTTTTGGTCAATGCTGTCAAATAAATTTGTTGTACAAGTCAGCATGAGGTTTCAAAACTACTGAAATTTTGTTACGTATCAATATTTTGAATGAAAGGAGGACATAATGCATTGATAATGGCAACCTTAATTTATGCGAAAAAAATTTGTTGTTATTGTATTTCAATATTGCTGTCATTTGTATTACACATTGAACCCCGACATAAAAATGTGGCTGATTTACTATGCGGGTATATAGATTTACAAATCAAAGTGCACATATGGTCAGTTTTGGT
Source organism: Mytilus coruscus (assembly GCA_017311375.1). Taxonomy (NCBI): domain Eukaryota; kingdom Metazoa; phylum Mollusca; class Bivalvia; order Mytilida; family Mytilidae; genus Mytilus; species Mytilus coruscus. Next base: position 56,830 of record JAASAO010004090.1, read on the forward strand.
CGAAGCGGTCAAATAATTTTGTTGTACAAGTCAGCATGAGGTATCAAAACTACTGAAATTTTGTTACGTATTTATATTTTGAATAAAAGGTGGACATGCTGGCACCCTAAATTTTTGCGAACAAAAATTTGTTGTTATTGTATTGAAATATTGTTGTCCATTGTACATGTTGTATTATACATTGGATCCTGACATAAAAAATATGGCTGATTTACTATGCGGGTATATAGATTTACAAATTAAAGTGCACATATGGTCAGTTTTGGTCGATGCGGTCAAATAATTTTCTTGTACAAGTCAGCATGAGGTATCAAAACTACTGAAATTTTGTTACGTATCAGTATTTTGAATTAAAGGAGGACATGCTGGCACCCTAAATTTATGCGAACAAAAATTTGTTGTTATTGTATTGCAATATTGCTGTCCATTGTATTATACATTGAATCCTGACATAAAAAAAATGGCTGATTTACTATGCAGGTATATAGATTTACAAATTAAAGTGCACATATGGTCAGTTTTGGTCGATGCGGTCAAATAATTTTGTTGTACAAGTCAGCATGAGGTATCAAAACTACTGAAATTTTGTTACGTATCAATATTTTGAATAAAAGGAAGACATGCTGGCACCCGGAATTTATGCGAACAAAAATTTGTTGTTATTGTATTGCAATTTTGCTGTCCATTGTATTATACATTGAATCCTGAAATAAAAAATATGGCTGATTTACTATGGGGGTATATAGATTTACAAATTAAAGTGCACATATGGTCAGTTTTGGTCGATGCGGTCAAATAGTTTTGTTGTACAAGTCAGCATGAGGTATCAAAACTACTGAAATTTTGTTACGTATCAATATTTTAAATAAAAGGAGGACATGCTGGCACCCTGAATTTATGCGAACAAAAATTTGTTGTTATTGTATTGCAATATTGCTGTCCATTGTATTATACATTGAATCCTGACATAAAAAATATGGCTGATTTACTATGCCGGTATATAGATTTACAAATTAAAGTGCACATATGGTCATTTTTGGTCAATGCGGTCAAATAATTTTGTTGTACAAGTCAGCATGAAGTATCAAAACTACTGAAATTTTGTTACGTATCAATATTTTGAATAAAAGGTGGACATGCTGGCACCCTAAATTTATGCGAACAAAATTTGTTGTTATTGTATTGCAATATTGCTGTCCATTGTATTATACATTGAATCCTGACATAAAAAATATGGCTGATTTACTATGTGGGTATATAGATTTACAAATTAAAGTGCACATATGGTCAGTTTTGGTCAATGTGGTCAAATAATTTTGTTGTACAAGTCAGCATGAGGTATCAAAACTACTGAAATTTTGTTACGTATCAATATTTTGAATAAAAGGAGGACATGCTAGCACCCTAAATTTATGCGAACAAAAATTTGTTGTTATTGTATTGCAATATTGCTGTCCATTGTATTATACATTGAATCCTGACATAAAAAAAAATGGCTGATTTACTATGCAGGTATATCAGTCAGGGGTACTACTTAAACAAGTGATTTCAGAATCACTTGCTCGAGTGATTTTGGCTGTGAAATATTAAAAATTTTCACACAGACTTTTTAAAATCACTGAAACAAGTAATTTTAAATGTAAAATGTAATCACTTTAATAAGTGTTTATAACATTTTCTTGATATTTTTCCCGCAAGCTTGATTTGTTTATTAGTAAAAAGACAACAATTCCATTGAAAAAACAACTATGTACATGCAGAAATTGTCTTTTGATTGATAAACCTGACACTTGTACAGTTTTTTTCAAATATGCAAAATCTGGAATAATTTGTAGATAAGGTCATAACCTTGAAGTAGATCATTCTAACTCTAAAGAAAACCAATGAGGTTACCTAATATTGTTGATCTTTGTCTGATAGTAAGAGTAGTTAATAAATTTTTGATTACAGAAAAATTCCCAAGGGTACTTTTAAAAGCTTTAGCGCACTAACTTACTGCCCAAGCGCACTGGTGAAATTAATATACAAAGAAAAAGGGATAATTGATTAATGTAGGAAAATTATAGAAATGATTGTGAAAATATGGAAAATCAATGAAATTAGCATTTGAAGATCAAAGAAAACACTAAAATCACTTAAATAGGTGATAACTGAATTTATCAAATCACTGAAATAAGTGATGATGAAATCACTTGTTTAAGTAGCACCCCTGACTGTATATAGATTTACAAATTAAAGTGCACATATGGTCAGTTTTGGTCGATGCGGTCAAATAATTTTGTTGAACAAGTCAGCATGAGGTATCAAAACTACTGAAATTTTGTTCTGTATCAATAAATTGAATAAAAGGAGGACATGCTGGCACCCTGAATTTATGGGAACAAAAAATTTGTTGTTATTGTATTGCAATATTGCTGTCCATTGTATTATACATTGAATCCTGACATAAAAAATATGGCTGATTTACTATGCCGGTATAAAGATTTACAAATTAAAATGCACATATGGTCAGTTTTGGTCAATGCGGTCAAATAATTTTGTTGTACAAGTCAGCATGAAGTATCAAAACTACTGAAATTTTGTTACGTATCAATATTTTGAATAAAAGGTGGACATGCTGGCACCCTAAATTTATGCGAACAAAAATTTGTTGTTATTGTATTGGAATATTGCTGTCCATTGTATTATACATTGAATCCTGAAATAAAAAATATGGCTGATTTACTATGTGGGTATATAGATTTACAAATTAAAGTGCACATATGGTCAGTTTTGGTCGATGCGGTCAAATAAATTTGTTGTACAAGTCAGCATGAGGTTTCAAAACTACTGAAATTTTGTTACGTATCAATATTTTGAATGAAAGGAGGACATAATGCATTGATAATGGCAACCTTAATTTATGCGAAAAAAAATTTGTTGTTATTGTATTTCAATATTGCTGTCATTTGTATTACACATTGAACCCCGACATAAAAAATGTGGCTGATTTACTATGCGGGTATATAGATTTACAAATCAAAGTGCACATATGGTCAGTTTTGGTCGAAGCGGTCAAATAATTTTGTTGTACAAGTCAGCATGAGGTATCAAAACTACTGAAATTTTGTTACATATCTATATTTTGAATAAAAGGTGGACATGCTGGCACCCTAAATTTTTGCGAACAAAAATTTGTTGTTATTGTATTGCAATATTGTTGTCCATTGTACATGTTGTATTATACATTGGATCCTGACATAAAAAATATGGCTGATTTACTATGCGGGTATATAGATTTATAAATTAAAGTGGACATATGGTCAGTTTTGGTCGATGCGGTCAAATAATTTTGTTGTACAAGTCAGCATGAGGTATCAAAACTACTGAAATTTTGTTACATATCAATATTTTGAATAAAAGGAGGACATGCTGGCACCCTAAATTTATGCAAAAAAAAATTTGTTGTTATTGTATTCCAATATTGCTGTCCATTGTATTATACATTGAATCCTGACATAAAAAAAATGGCTGATTTACTATGCAGGTATACAGATTTACAAATTAAAGTGCACATATGGTCAGTTTTGGTCGATGCGGTCAAATAATTTTCTTGTACAAGTCAGCATGAGGTATCAAAACTACTGAAATTTTGTTACGTATCAATATTTTGAATAAAAGGAGGACATGCTGGCACCCGGAATTTATGCGAACAAAAATTTGTTGTTATTGTATTGCAATATTGCTGTCCATTGTATTATACATTGAATCCTGACATAAAAAATATGGCTGATTTACTATGGGGGTATATAGATTTATAAATTAAAGTGGACATATGGTCAGTTTTGGTCGATGCGGTCAAATAATTTTGTTGTACAAGTCAGCATGAGGTATCAAAACTACTGAAATTTTGTTACATATCAATATTTTAAATAAAAGGAGGACATGCTGGCACCCTGAATTTATGCGAACAAAAATTTGTTGTTATTGTATTGCAATATTGCTGTCCATTGTATTATACATTGAATCCTGACATAAAAAATATGGCTGATTTACTATGCCGGTATATAGATTTACAAATTAAAGTGCACATATGGTCAGTTTTGGTCAATGCGGTCAAATAATTTTCTTGTACAAGTCAGCATGAAGTATCAAAACTACTGAAATTTTGTTACGTATCAATATTTTGAATAAAAGGTGGACATGCTGGCACCCTAAATTTATGTGAACAAAAATTTGTTGTTATTGTATTGCAATATTGCTGTCTATTGTATTATACATTGAATCCTGACATAAAAAAAAATGGCTGATTTACTATGCAGGTATATAGATTTACAAATTAAAGTGCACATATGGTCATTTTTGGTTGATGCGGTCAAATAATTTTGTTGTACAAGTCAGCTTTAGGTATCAAAACTACTGAAATTTTGTTACGTATCAATATTTTAAATAAAAGGAAGACATGCTGGCACCCTGAATTTATGCGAACAAAAATTTGTTGTTATTGTATTGCAATATTGCTGTCCATTGTATTATACATTGAATCCTGACATAAAAAATGTGGCTGATTTACTATGCCGGTATATAGATTTACAAATTAAAGTGCACATATGGTCAGTTTTGGTCAATGCGGTCAAATAATTTTGTTGTACAAGTCAGCATGAAGTATCAAAACTACTGAAATTTTGTTACGTATCAATATTTTGAATAAAAGGTGGACATGCTGGCACCCTAAATTTATGCGAACAAAAATTTGTTGTTATTGTATTGCAATATTGCTGTCCATTGTATTATACATTGAATCCTGACATAAAAAATATGGCTGATTTACTATGTGGGTATATAGATTTACAAATTAAAGTGCACATATGGTCAGTTTTGGTTGATGCGGTCAAATAATTTTGTTGTACAAGTCAGCATTAGGTATCAAAACTACTGAAATTTTGTTACGTATCAATATTTTAAATAAAAGGAAGACATGCTGGCACCCTGAATTTATGCGAACAAAAATTTGTTGTTATTGTATTGCAATATTGCTGTCCATTGTATTATACATTGAATCCTGACATAAAAAATGTGGCTGATTTACTATGCCGGTATATAGATTTTCAAATTAAAGTGCACATATGGTCAGTTTTGGTCGATGCGGTCAAATAATTTTGTTGTACAAGTCAGCATGAGGTATCAAAACTACTGAAATTTTCTTACGTATCAATATTTTGAATGAAAGGAGGACATAATGGCAACCTTAATTTATGCGAAAAAAAATTTGTTGTTATCGCAGGCCATTCATTAGGAGGCGGTACCCGGTACTTTTACCCTTCTTTGCTACTGATAAGTACTGCCTGAATTCAGAAAATTTTATATAAGATGTTCATTGAATATATTGAAAAGTACCAACTTCAAATAGGAATGTACCGGTCAACATGAAAGATAATGAAACCCTGTATTGTATTTCAATATTGCTGTCATTTGTATTACATTGAACCCCAACATAAAAAATGTGGCTGATTTACTATGCGGGTATATAGATTTACAAATCAAAGTGCACATATGGTCAGTTTTGGTCGAAGCGGTCAAAAAATTTTGTTGTACAAGTCAGCATGAGGTATCAAAACTACTGAAATCTTGTTACGTATCTATATTTTGAATGAAAGGTGGACATGCTGGCACCCTAAATTTTTGCGAACAAAAATTTGTTGTTATTGTGTTGCAATATTGCTGTCCGTTGTATTACACATTGAATCCTGACATAAAAAATATGGCTGATTTAATATGTGGGTATATAGATTTACAAATTAAAGTGCACATATGGTCAGTTTTGGTCGATGCGGTCAAATAATTTTGTTGTACAAGTCAGCATGAGGTATCAAAACTACTGAAATTTTCTTACGTATCAATATTTTGAATGAAAGGAGGACATAATGGCAACCTTAATTTATGCGAAAAAAAAATTTGTTGTTATCGCAGGCCATTCATTAGGAGGCGGTACCCGGTACTTTTACCCTTCTTTGCTACTGATAAGTACTGCCTGAATTCAGAAAATTTTATATAAGATGTTCATTGAATATATTGAAAAGTACCAACTTCAAATAGGAATGTACCGGTCAACATGAAAGATAATGAAACCCCTGTATTGTATTTCAATATTGCTGTCATTTGTATTACATTGAACCCCAACATAAAAATGTGGCTGATTTACTATGCGGGTATATAGATTTACAAATCAAAGTGCACATATGGTCAGTTTTGGTCGAAGCGGTCAAATAATTTTGTTGTACAAGTCAGCATGAGGTATCAAAACTACTGAAATTTTGTTACGTATCTATATTTTGAATGAAAGGTGGACATGCTGGCACCCTAAATTTTTGCGAACAAAAATTTGTTGTTATTGTGTTGCAATATTGCTGTTCCTTGTATTACACATTGCATCCTGACATAAAAAATATGGCTGATTTAATATGTGGGTATATAGATTTACAAATTAAAGTGCACATATGGTCAGTTTTGGTTGATGCGGTCAAATTATTTTGTTGTACAAGTCAGCATGAGGTATCAAAACTACTGAAATTTTGTTACGGATCTATATTTTGAATAAAAGGTGGACATGCTCGCACCCTAAATTTTTGCGAACAAAAATTTGTTGTTATTGTATTGCAATATTGCTGTCCATTGTATTACAAATTGAATCCTGACATAAAAAATGTAGGTGTATAGATTTACAAATTAAAGTGCACATATGGTCTGTTTTGGTCGATGCGGTCAAATAATTTTCTTGTACAAGTCAGCATGAGGTATCAAAACTACTGAAAATTTGTTACGTATCAATATTTTGAATAAAAGGAGGACATGCTGGCACCCTAAATTTATGCGAACAAAACTTTGTTGTTATTGTATTGGAATATTGCTGTCCATTGTATTATACATTGAATCCTGACATAAAAAATATGGCTGATTTACTATGTGGGTATATAGATTTACAAATTAAAGTGCACCCTTATGGAAAAATAAGGCTTCTTGCAAATATTTGCGGCAATGTTGCTGCAAATATTTGCGGCAATATTGCTGCAAATATTCATTTTTCGTATGCAAATTAGTTTTCTTGCAAACAGTTGCTGCAACATTGGCGCAACAAATTGCGGCAATATTGCGGCAAATGTGTGCGAGAAAATCACTAGCTATAATTGTTGCAGCAATATTGCGGCAAATTCATTAGCTGCAATGTTGCAGCAATATTGCAGGAAAATTAATTTCTTGCAATATTGCAGCAACATTGCAGCAAATCTTTCAACAATTTCAGTTGAAAATTAGGAATTAAAACTAAGCATTTAAAAAATATGATTTAATAATAAAACAAATTTTTTTCTGTCCTCTATAGGTTGTCGTGTTACATCTGTGTATCTTTTAGCTCTGTTTCTCTGTACTCACTGTCCTTAAAGTTGAATTTTCTGATTTCAAATACTGCAAAATAAAAGTTGAAGAATTTAGCATATATAAAAGAATAACTAAACATTATAAAGATATAAGTTACTACAATATATTGTAAATTCTGGACTTGTAGAATGAAAATAAATCTTTATAAAGAGATAATTACAGAGCAATTTTTCCAGCATTTGTTTCACTTAAAGGGTCAATGTCTAAAAGTTATCAAGTCCTTCTAGAAATTGCATATTTTCAAATTTCTTGATCAGCAATTAATATATATATATTACTATAGAATACATTTAACCTTATGCCAGTACTAGGTTGTTATTGCTTTTTGAATATTTATTTTCATTGAACTATAACATAATTGGTCTTGTCTATTCTTTAAAATTTTAATTTTGTGATTAGTTGTGTATTATATATAAAAGCTATATATAGTTGCCATTTGTTGATAGACCTCTTATTGGCAGTCAAATCACAGATCTCTAATTTAATACCAAACTGCTTTTATTAGAAGATTTCTTGTTTTATTTTAAGTAATGTACTTTCTAAAACATATAGTTTTAAAAAGTTTTAAAAAAATATCTCGTCTTACACAATTTTAATAATATTCATGTGCATAAATCTATTGTCTAATACTTTTGTCAGCTCTATTAAGTTAAGAAGACTCTTTAAATATCACTATTTTGAACTGTAAGAGCATGCACTTATTCAAAATGGTGGACATTCTACTCCATTGTAACTTACCAAAAGATGTTATCCAAATTATGTGTAAACACCAATCTTCCTAAATCCAAGAGTCATGTCAACTGAAGGCTATCATCTGCACTATCCAGTGTCAATAGAATTAATTGGAACTTTTGGATCTAAATCCATTGTAAAATTCATATTACTTTGTTCATGATAGAAGACATCTTTGTTTGTTGTGTGTATGTTCATGTCCAGTTCAAATTTTGAATATGTTGATCAAGGTTGCTTAGGGTATTGTGACAGTGTGATCCCTTTGAAATTTGCCCTAATTATAAATATCAATTGCCTAAATCTTGAATATTTGTTATATATTATAATAAAAAATAATTATATATATATTTTTTATCTTTGATGTTATAATGGAAATTTATACAAAGAAGAAATGCTCTACCCTTAATTTGGCCTCAAACTCTATGTACATTAATTTATGGTACTTCCTGTCTTTGCCACTACACAGAGATAATGGAAACCAGATGGCACATTACATTTCTATCACCAGCTCATATTACTAATTGAGATGAGAAGGATAATTTTGTATACATAATTTTAAGATAATGATACTAGAAATTAAACAAAATGCAACTTGCAGGTGAGGCTAAATTCATTTGATGGAAAATATTAGAATTAAAATATTGTTCATAAAAAATGTCACAAAAAGTGACAAAAGGCATAATAATACATATAGAACAAAAAAATATTATGACTCAATTATTTAGATTAAACTTGTTGAAATAAATACCAAAGTATTCTTGAAATTCTTTCCTTACAAAATATCATATAAATGTGATGTACAGTTTAGAAATTCTTTATAAGCATTGTTATTTGAAGATTTATTTAAAATAAATTATTCAAATATCCAGATATTCTGAGTAAAATAAAATATGACGATAACAAATTTAAATAATAAGAAGTATCTATAACCAAATGTTCAAAGAAACAATATGTTGTGTATTATTTGAACCTTAAATCTTAAAACAAATAATCATATGTAATATTTTAAAATGCTTGAAATATTGGTGCAAACTATCATGTCTGACATTATTAAAGAAACTTTTCTTGCAAAGTTGTTGCAAATAGTTATTCCTCAAATAATAAAAGAAAAGGTTCCTGCAACTTTCTAGCAAACAAATTCTTTCTTGCAACATTGCAGCAAACTTGCTGCAATTTTCTTGCAAACAAATTTTGTTGCAGTGAACATTGCGAGAATGTTGCAGGTAGCTGCAACAACCTGCAACTTTCTTGCAAACACTTCTTGCAAACAAATTTGTTTGCCGCAATATTGCCGCTATATTGTTGCAATATTGCAGCAAACTTTTCATTTCTGTAAGGGCACATATGGTCAGTTTTGGTCGATGCTGTCAAATAAATTTGTTGTACAAGTCAGCATGAGGTTTCAAAACTACTGAAATTTTGTTACGTATCAATATTTTGAATGAAAGGAGGACATAATGCATTGATAATGGCAACCTTAATTTATGCGAAAAAAAATTTGTTGTTATTGTATTTCAATATTGCTGTCATTTGTATTACACATTGAACCCCGACATAAAAAATAGAGCTGATTTACTATGCGGGTATATAGATTTACAAATCAAAGTGCACATATGGTCAGTTTTGGTCGAAGCGGTCAAATAATTTTGTTGTACAAGTCAGCATGAGGTATCAAAACTACTGAAATTTTGTTACGTATCTATATTTTGAATAAAAGGTGGACATGCTGGCACCCTAAATTTTTGCGAACAAAAATTTGTTGTTATTGTATTGCAATATTGTTGTCCATTGTACATGTTGTATTATACATTGGATCCTGACATAAAAAATATGGCTGATTTACTATGCGGGTATATAGATTTACAAATTAAAGTGCACATATGGTCAGTTTTGGTCGATGCGGTCAAATAATTTTGTTGTACAAGTCAGCATGAGGTATCAAAACTACTGAAATTTTGTTACGTATCAGTATTTTGAATAAAAGGAGGACATGCTGGCACCCTAAATTTATGCCAACAAAAATTTGTTGTTATTGTATTGCAATATTGCTGTTCATTGTATTATACATTGAATCCTGACATAAAAAAATGGCTGATTTACTATGCAGGTATATAGATTTACAAATTAAAGTGCACATATGGTCAGTTTTGGTCGATGCGGTCAAATAATTTTGTTGTACAAGTCAGCATGAGGTATCAAAACTACTGAAATTTTGTTACGTATCAATATTTTGAATAAAAGGAGGACATGCTGGCACCCGGAATTTATGCGAACAAAAATTTGTTGTTATTGTATTGCAATATTGCTGTCCATTGTATTATACATTGAATCCTGACATAAAAAATATGGCTGATTTACTATGGGGGTATATAGATTTACAAATTAAAGTGCACATATGGTCAGTTTTGGTCGATGCGGTCAAATAATTTTGTTGTACAAGTCAGCATGAGGTATCAAAACTACTGAAATTTTGTTACATATCAATATTTTAAATAAAAGGAGGACATGCTGGCACCCTGAATTTATGCGAACAAAAATTTGTTGTTATTGTATTGCAATATTGCTGTCCATTGTATTATACATTGAATCCTGACATAAAAAATATGGCTGATTTACTATGCCGGTATATAGATTTACAAATTAAAGTGCACATATGGTCATTTTTGGTCAATGCGGTCAAATAATTTTGTTGTACAAGTCAGCATGAAGTATCAAAACTACTGAAATTTTGTTACGTATCAATATTTTGAATAAAAGGTGGACATGCTGGCACCCTAAATTTATGCGAACAAAAATTTGTTGTTATTGTATTGCAATATTGCTGTCCATTGTATTATACATTGAATCCTGACATAAAAAATATGGCTGATTTACTATGTGGGTATATAGATTTACAAATTAAAGTGCACATATGGTCAGTTTTGGTTGATGCGGTCAAATAATTTTGTTGTACAAGTCAGCATTAGGTATCAAAACTACTGAAATTTTGTTACGTATCAATATTTTAAATAAAAGGAGGACATGCTGGCACCCTGAATTTATGCGAACAAAAATTTGTTGTTATTGTATTGCAATATTGCTGTCCATTGTATTATACATTGAATCCTGACATAAAAAATGTGGCTGATTTACTATGCCGGTATATAGATTTACAAATTTAAGTGCACATATGGTCAGTTTTGGTCGATGCGGTCAAATAATTTTGTTGTACAAGTCAGGATGAGGTATCAAAACTACTGAAATTTTCTTACGTATCAATATTTTGAATGAAAGGAGGACATTAAATGGCAACCTTAATTTATGCGAAAAAAAATTTGTTGTTATCGCAGGCCATTCATTAGGAGGCGGTACCCGGTACTTTTACCCTTCTTTGCTACTGATAAGTACTGCCTGAATTCAGAAAATTTTATATAAGATGTTCATTGAATATATTGAAAAGTACCACCTTCAAATAGGAATGTACCGGTCAACATGAAAGATAATGAAACCCCTGTATTGTATTTCAATATTGCTGTCATTTGTATTACACATTGAACCCCAACATAAAAAATGTGGCTGATTTACTATGCAGGTATATAGATTTACAAATCAAAGTGCACATATGGTCAGTTTTGGTCGAAGCGGTCAAATAATTTTGTTGTACAAGTCAGCATGAGGTATCAAAACTACTGAAATTTTGTTACGTATCTATATTTTGAATGAAAGGTGGACATGCTGGCACCCTAAATTTATGCGAACAAAAATTTGTTGTTATTGTATTGCAATATGGCTGTCAGTTGTATTACACATTGAATCCTGACATAAAAAATATGGCTGATTTAATATGTGGGTATATAGATTTACAAATTAAAGTGCACATATGGTCAGTTTTGGTCGATGCGGTCAAATAATTTTGTTGTACAAGTCAGCATGAGGTATCAAAACTACTGAAATTTTGTTACGTATCAATATTTTGAATAAAAGGAGGAGATGCTGGCACCCGGAATTTATGCGAACAAAAATTTGTTGTTATTGTATTGCAATATTGCTGACCATTGTATTACAAATTGAATCCTGACATAAAAAATGTGGGTATATAGATTTACAAATTAAAGTGCACATATGGTCTGTTTTGGTCGATGCGGTCAAATAATTTTGTTGTACAAGTCAGCATGAGGTATCAAAACTACTGAAATTTTGTTACGTATCAATATTTTGAATAAAAGGAGGACATGCTGGCACCCTAAATTTATGCGAACAAAAATTTGTAGTCATGTGTGTAAATGATGCTTTCATTTTGTATAATACATGATAAATTCTATCCTGAAATTAAAATATTGCTGATTGTGGCTACATAGATCAAGGACGTTTAACTAACAAGGAGGTATAACTAACAAGGACGTATAACTATAACATCTAATATACGTCCTTTCATAGATATACATAATGAAGTGCAAATATGGTTGAATTTGATAGGTATTGGAATATATATATTTAGTGCCCGTTATCATTGTAACCAAGATCGTTTTTTAATTTATAGATTGGCAGATCACAGATAAATTTGTGTTACAAGCAACGTTTTATGTGTACTTTATTTTCAAATATTTATATATAATCCTGTTTTTAAAATAACGGAAGTACTAATTTTACTTTATTTTCGATGTTTATACAACGAAACAAAGATATTAAAAAATATTTTTTTTGAAAAATCGATGTAGAGCGGTCCTGGTTACAAGTTAACTTAGTGTTGAGCAGACCAGTCAAAAGTTAACTTGGGAACAAGTCTGGTTTCGATCGGATTTGTCAAAGCAAAAGTTAACTTATGTTAACTTTGTGGCAGGACTGGTTTGGAAGTTAACTTATGTTAACTTTAGGGCAGGACTGGTTTCGAAGTTAACTTATGTTAACTTATGACAGGACTGGTTCGAAGTTAACTTATATCAATAGCGGACCTGTTTCCAAGTTAACTTTTTGACATAAAAACAGTCCTAGGACCAAGTCCGCTTTTCAAGTTAACTAGATTGTGGTCCTAGGACTGGTCAGAGCAGTCCTACATTCGGTCACAGGTTAACTTTGACCAGTCCAAATGACTGGTTATCAAGTTAACTTGCTGTACAGGTTAGGACTGCACCCATCTGTACTCACTTGTCCTTAGAGCAAGTTATTTTCTTGAAAAGAATTTTAAACCTGAAATTGAAAGCCTCTAATTATCACATTCTCTCAAATATTGACCTAAAAGACTAAAAGCTTAATAATCGTTTTCTGATAAAGATGCGCATAAAACTCGGGTTATACAAATTTATGCGTTATAACAGCACATAGGGGAAAGCCAAATTTCGTAAGAAAACGCATAAGTTCGCATTTAGTAAGACACATTTTTCATATTTTATCAGTTATAGTTTTTTGGGGTTTTAAAAGTTTTTTTTATATTTTTTTAAAACTAGAAATCGGTTGAAAAACGAATTTCACGTTGCATTGTCAATTAAAGAGAAATAGATATAAAAGTGATCAAAACCTAATGCCTACCGCTCATTTATGTTTTCATTTTCTTCTAATAGATATGCAAAAATATCAATACAAGTATTACTCCTGCCTAACATACCTAGTATGTTTTACTTTAAATGAATTGTTATCATTGTAAGATATATGTCTGGATTTAAATGTTTCTGTACAAAACACAGACGGTGATTACAAAAGGAATTTACGAAAATCATGTATCAATAATAGTAAACGTTCACAATGCGTTCAAGCTTCAAATGTGAAAATGATCCGCAATTTACTGTTTAAGTGCATATCTATTACTTTGTAAAGCCACTTTTATGAGTTTGACTGTCCCTCTGGTATCTTTCGTCCCTCTTTTATGATTTCCTGAGATTTTCTTATTGAATTTTCTTATTCTCATTCTGCAATGTTTCAAAAATCTAAACAATTGTTAATTTTAGTTTGACATCGGATCGACATCTGAGTAAAAACATGTTTAAAAACGTTAAGTCAAACTGAAATAAAAATGTACAATAAAAATGAGTTGAGAAACACGAACAAATTAAAATTGATCAGTTATTCAAGAATGGTCATGTACATATATCATGTATATTGCAAACAAAGGAGTGTATTTTACCATTTCTTAAAAAAAAAACTGTTTTCCAATTTACCGATTTATTTGAACAAAAATGTAATGAAATTCATTCTCAACTCTTAAATTGTTTTATATTTTTCAATATTGATAGACTTTTATAAGTAATAACAGATTTTTCAAATAAAAGTTTAAAATGAAATCATACACCGATATGTGTACTGTTTTTTTACTACCCAAATAACAAGAACATCACACAAGCGAAGCAAGTACAACAACAAATACAACAACTTTCCATCAAACGAAACTAAGAGCAATATAATGATCAACACGAACCAAACCGGAAGTAACTATCTATGACATTTTACCTGTTTTGTCATGGTACTACCAACATTGTTCGTTCAGTTATGTGATCTTCTTGTTTTCAACATCTCGAGGACATACACCAAACGATATCAAGAGGTCAACACACTGACCATAATTATTTACAATACGTTCACCTGTGATTATATTAAACAAATTCATTTAAGGTATTACACTTATAATTTAGTTATTAAATGTCTGATATTGATAAATGATTCATTAAATTCTAAAACATTATAATTTATCCCGCAACTAACAGGATTCTTGATTTGGACAAATAGATAGTAATAACATATTGCAGGGTTAAACAAGTTGTTTTATTCAAATCTCACCTGGTTTCTATCTTGAATATTCAACTAATAAATCGTCCTTACCATTAAGGAAGCACCATAATAAATTCAGTTTTTTTTTTCTTTTGCTTCAAGCCAAACACAAACGAAAAATAAAAGACACAGGTCAAAACAACATTTCATAGAACAAATAAAATCTCAACAATACGAACCCTATTATAAATTGTGGGTAATTTCAATTGACATTATGAGTACAGTGACATTCTACGAAGGTGTAGTGAAAGTGAATGACATGAGTGTAATTTTGAGATGATGAGATTATTTGATTTAAATTAAACACAAATCGTATGTATCACGGGACAATTAGTCACACAATCAGCCTGTCAATTAGAAATTTGGGGCATATAAATGTTGAAAATATGCCACACAGCCCTATATTTTGACCTTTGAAAAAAATAGTAGTGCCTACGAGCTTTCTCATTCTAGGGTATAGTTGTTTTCGAAACTTCATAGTAAAATTTTACAGTTTTAGCCGTAAAAACAGTTCATATGGGAAATTGCATTGTCTATATTTACAGAAATGCAATCGTAAGATGTTGAGATTATTGGATTTGCACTATTTGTATATCGCAAGTCATGCATGTGGCACGTGACAATTTTTGACACAATCAGCCTGTTCATATTGATCCAAAGTATTTATAGATCATATGTAAGGTGTTTATCGCAATGTACTGTTTAACGATAAGTGAGAAGACAATCACCATATTTTGTCAATTACTTGGTTTTTAAGTAGTTACTCCAAATAATTTGAAAAATGCATAGTTAATCTACATGTATAAGGAATCCTATATACTTATATTGACAACGATTGTAATGATCTGATTATAGCATTTACTATAATTTTATGAATGGAGATATTATTTCCGAAGGTATTTACCCGGTTAAAGTTGAATAGGTATGATAGTAAATAAATAGTAGCGAATATCTTTTAACATGTCATAGCAACTAGACTGATGACGACAGAACACCTTCGGCACATTTGACCAATCGAATGACTGAACGTCACAGCATTGTTGATTACAGTATCATCGCAGTCGACACACAAGGTAAATATTAAACAATAAGATTGATAAAATGTAAATAGTTCAGCGATCGGAATTGTGTTATTCTTTTTTTCTAATGAATGAGTAAATTACAGCTTACACCCTTGACACCAGTATTCTGGATGTCTGATCAGACATCGTTATATAAGTGTTAACTTGGTAAACACTGTTTTAAAATGAAAGCTATACAAGTAACTTTAGAGTTTTAAAATTTGGATATAATTCAGTGTAACCGGGGTTGTATTGTTTAAACAAATCAGAACTGTTCGGAAATCAACGTACTGCAAACAGGTACGTTTAGAGCAAATATGTTGAAAAAATAAATGTCTATGCCCCCTAGCTAATAAGCATGATTCAGTTGGTTGATGTCTCCTGGTAAACAATTCATCTATAAACCACTTTATATCCTTCTGAACATATTCTACCATACAAAGCATTTAAGTTCACAGATACATTCTTATGTATCTTCCATTAAATCACTGTATTTATTAAATACATATATACATTTTTAGTGGGCTTTGTTTTCAAATTCATCTTTTTGTACATAATCAAAAATCTTTTCGGTTTTTTGTAAAACACTGTAGTCCAAGTTGACAAATATTTATAACTAATATTAATTTGTTGGATCTGAACTGCTTCACCAGATGTCTGACAGTTATAGTGGCACATTTGCGTTTTACAGCAAAAGTGGTTGATCAAATTGGTCACAAATCAGATAAAAAAAACCTACATAAATTAAATGCGGCATATATATTGCTGAAAAGACATGTCAGTAGACGAGATATGGAAAAAGATCTTATTTGTTTGTTCAGTACGCTCAATCACAACAACAGTCATTTAACAACTAAACCATTTACATGTATTAGTATCCATCGCGGTCAGATGACTTTTATTGATGGTTTTCAAAAAAGGGGTAAGAAGTAAAAAAAAAAAAAAAAAAAACAACAATATCAAACACCAAGGAAAACAGAATGTCTCTTAACAAATGGCAAAATCAACAACTCAAACACATTAAACGAATGGGAAACAACTGTTAATATTCGTAACTTGGTACAGGCATTTCCTTATGTCGAAAATGTTGGATTAAACCTGGGTACAGCTTTACAGTTGGTACATTCTGTCATATAAAAATAATTCAACACTAACGGTCAAAGGAGGAAGGTGTATTGTTTAAAAATGCACGATTTTTCACAGACTGGCGGATTATGTTTGGATGGACAGACGTGCTTAGTATAGTAGGCTCTTTTTTTATTTGTACAAGTGGAAATAATGCTGTTAAATAATGTAGTTGTTCAAACCAGCGTGCATCTAAGGAAATATATGGGGTATGAAGAACCCAAATGTAATCTTTCCAAACAATTGCATATGTCTGTGAAGATATATCAGATCACAATGTACTTTTTGAGTTGATTTAAACAAATTGTATGAAATATAATTTATTTTTAAATTCTGCATGTGTCAAATTAAAACATCTATAAACATCTAATAAACATTTTATAATAAAATCAATCATCACGTTTAGAACGTGATTTTTCCAATCTGCATATGCGTAAAATTTATGTCATTTCATTATCTAGTTTCGTTTTGTCCTCCATGATGTGCAACAAAATCTGAAAAGTAGATCAAGAGTTCTCACAAATTAGTCGTCATTACATTTTCTTTCAATTGGTAAATATACAAACGCAGGATATGTGATGCAAATTTTGAACAACACTAAGTACAAATGAAAAACAAAGATCATGCAATAAGCATGATAAGGTTATTTTATTAAGTAAATCACCAATATATGTGTTTGGTACAACTATTTACTTGTAGTTCCGGAAGTTAAAGATAGTTAATAATAAGATTATTAATAATTGTGAACGAAAAAGATGTTTATTATTATTAACTTTATGTCTAAATTCTTATAAAAATACATTTGAATTTTCTCGTTAAAAAAACTGAATACAACAATATCTTACTCAATCTTTATTTCGATCGGGATTAAGATTGCTTTCATAGAGCTTTTTTTTTTACGAGTTTTTACAAATTTTATATAATACAAGTATACTAATGTACAAGCTGTTTTTACCTCTACTGACTTGGTATATTTTCTAATGTAATTTTCGACGAACTCGTTTGTATTAATATAAATATCTGGATTATTTTTAAATCTGCAATTTTAAATTTGCTCTGCGTAAAGTATTTGCCACTATTAAGTAGTCATTCAATCACTCTTCCATTGCACGACTAACTATTTTTAATTAAGACAGTGCATTCATTTTGTTTTTAAGATTTAAGAATATTGGAAGCAATTAATATATTTTCTGTTACCATATATTGTCTATTCTGTTCTTCTTGTTTCTTGTATTCCTACTTTTTCTTGTTGTATCGGGGGAAGCATAATTTGGCAATTCCTTCCATCATAAGGTTCTGTCGATTGGTATCTGTACAGTATTCCGTTTCGGACAAATTCATTCTCAGCTGCATAATACAGTCCTAAGTGATTGTAACCCATACATGACAGTATATGTATATGTAAAGGTAGTCTAATTCGATGTATTGAGATGAAGTCTCCATGGTTAATGTCACTGTACGGTGTGCCGGTAGGTACTAACTTACTAGTTGAAGCATAATTTCTCTCTTGGGTCGATAAGCTAGTATTTTCTGTGAAAAATATAAATATCGAATAATGAAAAGTGTGATTTGATTAAAGCATCTTTTCTTTGTTTGTTGGTAATACAATATGATAATATTACAAGTATTGTTTAAATAAACAACCCAGTTTTTTGTGGGGTTCTTTTTGCTCAGTCTTTAGTTGTCTATGTTGTGTTTTGAGTACTGTTGAATGTCTTTTGGTCTTTTTCTTTTTCTTTTTTTTTTTCTTTGCCATAGTGTTGTCAGTTTATTTACGACTTATGAGTTAATATCCGTTTGGTATCTTTCACCTCTCGTTTAAAATGATGCCAAAAAAATGAAAACGTCAATGAAAACGTCTTTTCTAAAGAAAAAAAATATGATGAGAGGAATACGAGTTTAAACTACGAGATGATGACCCGAGGTGTAATGAGCCAAATTATGAATACTTCGGGAATTAGAAACAAAAGGAAATGTGTAAAAATTACACACAGTGGGGGAATCAAGCAAGAAATCAAATACCATTAAGTATAGCCGTCTTTAGTCTATTAATTACTGAAAAAAAAAAAATTGAAACTGTAACAACATAGTAAAAACTAACCATACAAAATCACTCGAAATATTTTGTTTGAATCAACAGCAATCACATTTTGGGGGTTATCAATCTGATAACTTGGGCACTCAACATTACGTACATATATTTAGCTTTTGGAATGATAATGTATTTTTGTCGAACATTTATAGTTCCCAATTTCATGAGAAGTCATGTTCAGCACACATGTCAGCTCACAGTATAATATATATTAGTTTTGGTCTGCAATTAACTTTATTAACTTTGGATTATTTACTGCCCGAAAAGATTGATTTTAGTATTTACGTAGATAAATTCATAATAAGTTATGTTTTAATTTATCAATTACAAAATCAATTTTATTACCTACCGATAAAAACAATATTCAATGTATAGATTTGCTGTTAATTCCATATTCTCAAGTTAGATCTTTTGCTTGTATACAACTTTTGACAACATTAATGGCATACCATTTAAATTATTACTCGTTATTGTTTAGGGCATTTCTTATCATCTACTTTACTAATTAAACAAAAAAGGCGTATGTATCTTGTTAATTGAATAACCAAAACGCAAGCTATCCTTTTGAACAAATCAGCGGAAGTGAAATTCAAAGTTTCCGATCGAAATTACTTCGATTTTTTTTTTTAAAGGGAACCCAAAAATATTTCCCTATAATAGCATTTACTTTTTTTGGTAAAGTCTCAATTCAAGAAGTTTTATCTATTTATTTATAGTTCATTGCACTGTCAATGTAATGTTTAAAGAACCGATATGATTTTACTTTTAAATTATCAAAAAGAAAAATATTAAAAAATATTTTATTTAGATTAATGTCTTACCTTCCATGATTATGATAACAAAATTAATCTTTTCCGTCTTAAGCTAGAAATGTTTTTAAAATGTGTGCTTGAAGTTCAACATAAATTTTTTTTATATTGCTCATCTGCAAAAATATCACTGATTATTTATCCGTTAAAATCTGTATTTAAAAACCTGAGAACGACCCTTCAACTAAACATCTTTTTATATTGCTCATCTGCAAAAAAAAAAAAAAAAAAAATGCTATATCATTTTTTATTTATCCGTTAAAATCTACATTTAAAAACCTGATTTCTATTGTTTGTGGCTAAAATTCAACTTACTGTTTATTTGAGAAGAGATGAAGGTAATTTTATATCAGAATATCTATATTTAAATATCTGTTTAAAATCGATCTTACTTCTGTTTAATTGTTATTTAAATATTTATCAGTAAAAACTGTTGCACGTTTCCAGTCTAAGCTGTTGTTCTTCCATAGGGTGTAGGTCTTTAAATTTTAATCTAAATTTGCTTATGCACTGAATGAAAAAAAATTTTGGACCTTTTTTGCGAAAAACATAAAATAATTGTTAAATGCACTAATGTAACGGTTCCTGACTTGGAGCATGTATATTTTATAGTTTCTTTTTGTTTTTTTGTTTTTTTTTTTTTAATTAAAGGGGGGGGGCGTACGCCCATTACGCTCCCACTTGGACCCGCCCCTGCTCAGGGACTAGTACCACTATTGTTTCCCCTAGTTGTCTTTGTTAAATTTGAACTTTTCAAAAAAATTGTGCAGAATTTATCTTTTTTTCAAATAAAGAAATACTTTATACGAGTAAAGGTTTATCCTGTCCAGTACTACAGATAAAATTGCACATAACAGTTCATTGCATATAAGGTAATAACCATCACTTGATGTTAACCAATCAAATTTTCACCACTTTTTCCCTTTGTATCATCTTAAGCAACCATGTAACCCCAGTTTCCAAAATATTCTATGGAAACACCAAATAAAAAAAGATAGTGCTTTGAAACACCCAAGATATATGTTTATGACTCAGAAATGTACTACTGCAATGAAATGTAGGATTAATTTCCTACAACTGTCAAATTCATGGGAATATTTTTACGACACACTTTTTCGTATGCAACCGGATGTGACGTACTATGATTTTGTGTTATTACACCTCAACACCTTTCCATATATCTAAATGTACACGTAAGCTGGTTTATTTTCAGTGAAAAACACAGGTGAAAAGATAACCAAATAAAGGTGAGTTTCTAAAAAAATATTTGCATTACTTGAACATAATGTATATCCAATTATTGTTGTTAAAACATTGGATTCATTTATTATCGTGGGTACCAATGTTCGTTGATTTTTGGAATAAATATCCCTTTAATAATGCTTGATGTCGTGGTATTAAGACATTTTTCTTTCATGTTTATCGAACACTTTGTATCTTGTTAAACAGTTGAACCTATACACAGGAAATTAGTGTGCCATATTTAATAACGAATACAAAGTCCTTGTATATATACTAGTGCTTTGTAATAAAGTTCATGTGGAAGTATAATTATGTATAAAAGCACTCGTTTTAGATAAATGTATAACCACTCGTGCCCTTTATTTTTCAATCAAATATAAGTATATTTCCGATGAGTAATTTGACTGTAATTAATCAACGTTTGCCTTCATAATGTTAGGACACTTACCTCTCGTCAAATATGTCTATTTGCAATAAGGAAAGGAAAAGGACGTCATTCCGTTTTCCGAAAGCTCAATCCGTTGATCTACATTTTATGGTTAAAATATAAAAGTTCCTTGATCTGAATTTTCCAATAAAACATTTGAAGATTAGTTGCAAATCTGATATTACCACTATTTGTAAAATTAATTCCATTATGAAATATGCATGAGAAAAAGTTTAAAAAGTGCGTCATTATCACAGTACAGTATGATAAGATTTAAGCATACAGGAGAAATCATTCAATGAAGTCATGTTTCTCAAATGTGGCTTTTGTTTGCGAGGCGTTGTCTTGTGTGTTTTTTTCTTCTTCTTTATAGATGCGCAACTTATAATATTTCAAAGCATATTTCAAAGTAACATTAAAGTTGAAACTATCAAATTCTTACAGGTTTACCTCTCAAGGATTTGTCTATACATATGAAATTTATCCGTTGGGTAATTTTCTTTAAGCTCTGGTCATTGATTCGTCCGTTTACAGTCAAGACTACGTGTTTTTCATGTTTTCACCCAATAATATGTAACTTCAAGGTTATATTTGTCAGCAGATGTTTAAAATTTAAAGTAAGGCTGTTGTTTTTGTTTTGTTGTGTTTGAAGCTATCGTGATAGAGACGAATGTGTGTGCTTTTGACCGTACGATCAGCTTGCCTTCGTTCCATGTTAGATAATAATTGTTCTCGTTGGCTAGACGCGGACGACCGTCCGATCAGCCTAACTTCGTTCCCCGCTGAGGAAATGAATTTCTCGTTGACTCGACCGCAAGTGAAGGTATATGCTTTCTACTAATTGACAGAAACTTCAGAAATAACTAAAAATTGTGAGGTAAATAAACTGTTTCCGTACACCTCTGTCTCTCAGAGAGGGATATATTATATCATGTATACAAATTTGTGACTGGACCTACAAACAGAATGTTTTGTTCAGCTGATTTCCTTTACTGGGACATAGATATGTGGACAATTCAAATTAAATGATGAAAAATATCTCCTGGTTGAAGGACAGCAATAAGAACAAATTGTATGCCAAATATCTGTAAGGGCGTATTTAGATTAACTGCGAAGACCGTATCTCCAATAAACTATACAACAAATTAAACAAGATCGTCATTTTTGTTCTGCAATTTGACACTGCAAACACTTGAATTTAAAATTTACATGTATTCTTTTTTGTAATACTGAATCATGGTACTAGATTTCTGAAATTTATAAGGAAGAGGCTTCCGGTACGAATATTAATTTTTTTTTGGATTTCATTGGTATCTTCCGGGATACATATTGTTTTCAACTTTTATAATATAAGATACTGACATAACATATAACTTTTTCTCCTGTAACAACCTTCACTCTTCATTAAAAGAACTTCACTCTATAATACTTGTCTCATGTACGTCACCCTATGTTGATGTATGCTTTGATAATTAGGTAAAAAAATTAATAGCATGCTGTTAAAGTACGAAGCATACAAACATTCAATACGTATTTAAAAGGCAAAGCTACACGACAACGCCGCTGCTGAGTTTATTAAAGATGTTACACATGAAAATTTAACAAACACTTATATATATATATGCGAATATCTATTAGTATAACACAATGTAATACCAAAGAGAAATACAACCCTACAGTCTATCAACGTTATCTTATCAGTAATAAAAAAAGGGGAACTAAATAAATTAAAAACGCTTAGGCGCTGTCGTGCTGAATGACCGAAACCCCTGTTTTGACGAGAAACTGACCGTACGATAGGTATGACACCTATACATCATGAAAAAGACATGAGACAATAATTTCACTCTAATTCACTACGTTCAACCGTATGAAATTTTATTCATAATGTATACCAATCCACTTTTCACAAAGAAAAAAAAAAATCCACAAGAATATAGCAAATGAGAAACTAATAATCTATGCTCAATCTTAGTTGTAGAAAAAAAAATAATTCTAGGAAATGAACGTTTACACGTTATATATGTATTATTTCACTTCAAGAATGGCTACTCGTCAGATGGAACCTATAAAGATGGTTAGTTAACCAGCATCAAGGGAATTAAAACACAAATGATAGGATTTCCGTGCAAGCCAAACGTTTTTTTCTAGAATAACCAAAATAAAATTGACTCGAAGCCGTATCTGTAGACAGCATAACAAAGAAAAATTTTTAGAGCATAAAAACCAACATCAGCAGGAGGGTCTAGCTTCAACATAGTATCTACAGATAGTTGTTTATGGTATACACACTTCTTTTTGACTAACAACAGCACTTATTCAGAAATTAAAAAAAAAAAAAAAAAAAACAAATATGTTCAGCACTGTTCACCGCGGGAGTGTTAAGGCAGATTTTATTATTTTTTCCCGGAGTTTTGACCAAGCGGAGATAACTCCATCTTCCTCATTATTATTCATGACGTCATCAAATGAACCACGAGCGACGCTGGGATAAAATTGCTAAAGGCGTATATTCAGATGCCCTATTGTTGAAAAAAGTATTACAATATGATGTAAATCTGTCATAATTACTAATATTTAACCTTATATTTATAAATGAATATCAAGTTTATTAAATTTAGCCGTTTTCTATCGCGGATTAAGCCCCGCCTATTAATATTAAACAACCAATCAAAATGTCCTCGGGGTCTATCAGAAGCTTGTTCAACGAACATATCGAGCACCTGTCTTGTCGTCTTGCGAAGGAAGGACTATGATTAAATGTGAAATAGACCGCAGATTTTTTGTTTGTTTGGAATGACAAGTCACTGTTAGGACTTGAAAGGTTATACAGATTACGTAAGTGAAAATTCATGCTGAATTTAACCGTATTCACGTTGATTTTGGTGTCCGAAAGCTAATTTTGCCTGAAAGTTTGGCCACATGTCGACTAAACCCACGTGTTTCTCGGCTGCTCAAATAATATCCAGATATTAAAAGTGGCGACTATTAACTGTCCCTTAGATATGATGAATTATAATTGCTAAAATAGTTAGAGGAGGCGATATGTTCATTGATTTTGTCAGAATGTTTGACCACATGTCGACAAACCCCACGTGTCTCTGCCGTGCTGCTAGTTTCAAAGTGTGGCGGCTTTTAGCTGCCCCTTATATACGATAATTTGAATGTCCTGAAAAAGATTGAGGCGATGAACAGAAAATGATTATCTCAATATGAATAAAACAAGACGGGAGAAGGGAGAGGCCACCTGATCCTAAGGCCACAAAAACATAAATGTACACAGTTGCACAGGTCTGTCAAGTCAGAAATCTGGTGTACAGTGGGCTATAATGGTTCACTTTTATAAATTGATAGTTGGATGAAGACTTGTCGCATTGGCACTCATACCACACCTTGTATTATCTATATCTATAAAGGCCTATAGACATGATATTGTAGTGGTTGACGTTTTAACCATTATATTGTACTTCCGGTCGGGACACTTTCTTTGGTCCCGAGCCCGGTCGGGTCTTTTAGTGGGTACACTAACAGCTGCGCGTAGTCCCGAGGGAGCCCGGATTTAATACGTCATACTGACGGCTGCTAAAAAAACAACCTTGGGAAACAATAATATTTATGGTAAGAACGTCGACCACGGAATTGTATTTAAAGTGTATGGACAATATTGATGTAATCAATAGGTTAATCAACCATCAGAACTTCTAAACAATTAATTATTATATGACTAATATCTCAGAACCAGGGAAAATAGGAAACAAGACGGGAAACGCTTGGAATTATATAGTTTTATATACGAACTAAACATCACAACTTTCACTCCCGTTACATTGGGGGCTCGTCCACGGGATATTTGGTCAATAATAAAGGAAACAAAAGCTGAAATGGCTTTAAATAACTCCTTTTTTGGGAGTATTAGCTCAGGAATAAGCGGGTTAAAACAATTATTTACACCAAGTTTTCGTTCAAACTCAGAGGCAGTCGAGACAAACAACACGTCGTCAGTTGAACATGAAATGTCACAAAATGATAATAAGAACATTATAAATAACAACACAGAAAGGCACTTACCTTCAGAGAATCATTCCTCTGGTTACAATTCCTCAAATGTTACAAGTTACAGTCCGGGAATTCAAAATGAATCATTTGTTCATAGCACACCACGTACTGTGGTCGACAATTTGTCAAATACACTTGACAACACTTCATGTTATACGAATAAAGGAGATCTTGACCGTATGTACGGTCCACAAACACAATCAAAACAGTACAAGACAGACATAAAAAGCCAAGATGGCTTCAAAATCAATCTAAGCACACGAAAACAGGACACACATTCGTATGAATATTACGATATATCGGACAGTAATGTTAATCCACATGCAATAAATCACACAAATAAGAATCAAAATAACCAACAGGATCCTTATAGTCACAATCAAACAATAAATAGACAAGCAAATCCTGGTTTATTCGGGACAGAACATCATTCAAATTCATCTCCAGAGACAAACGCTTTTGTTATGAAAAATGACGTCGTAACGTCAGATGATCACATGACAAAATCTAATGGTTACGGTATCCAAGGGACAACATATGGGGAACAGGTGCTCGGTTCTGGACAATTTGTTAACAACAGCATGTCAAATAAAAATCATACAGACAGAGTACATAATTTCAATAACGGAGGAATGAAAAATCAAAGCCAAAATTATGAAAACAACACAAGGCTTTTCAGCCCATATAAATCTTGCAATAATATGAATCAGAATTTTATTTCTGAACAGAGTAATACAGATAGGGAAAATGATTTGAGTTTTTCTCAAAATAGACCACACACTACTCCAACGGTACACTTCAGGGAAAACATTTCAGCTCAGAATTTTAATAATTCTCAGGTTCACGGTCAAGATATGTTTGCTCATGGTAACAATTGGGGTACATACGGGGGCGACAAATCCTATAATCAATTAAGAGAGTACGGAAATAACACTGTTAGAACTAACAGAAAATTAAAGGAACCGGATGTGTTTGACGGGCAAAGGACCGAGTGGCCGGACTATATTTGTCACTTTGAGCAGGTAGCTCAATGGAATAATTGGTCGGAGAGCGAAAAGGCCGCACAGTTGGCAATGAGCTTACGCGGAATAGCTCAACGAGTACTCAGTGAATTGACGGCGGATGCGCTGTGTCATTATGACACACTTAAAACATTGCTCATGCAACGGTTCTGTCCACCAGAAAGGGAAACCGCATATCGGTGCGAATTTAGAAATAGGAAACGTAATCGAGACGAGACAGCTGCCGACTACGGGTACGCTCTAAAACGGCTAGGTAGTCGTGCATTTCCTACAATTCCCGTGATGATGCGCGAGAGCCTCATTGTTGAACAATACATTTCCGGACTTGGAAGCGCTGAACTCAAGCGCCATGTGCAGTTGCACACCCGACAACACTAGACCGAGCTATTTCACTAGCTGTAGAGTTTGAAGCTTTCGAGGGCGCACAAATTTATCCCCGAAAACCAAAGGACTTGGAGGAATTGCCAGTTTTGGCTCTTACAAATTCGAAACGTGAAGTAGAAAATAGGTTTCAGGAAAACTCTAAAATTGAGAAACTAGAGGACTCAATCAGAGACGTGCAATTGTCTCTTAAGCAAGTCATTGATAAAATAGATAAGACTCCGAACCGACCGAATAATTCAGGCCGTCCTGCACATAGAAATTTTAGACAGAAGAAGGTAGTTAATTGCTATCACTGTCAAAAAGAGGGCCATTATATACGGGATTGTCCAGATCTGCAAACGGGAGGATCCGTTTCTACGCCATCAGTCGGAAGCCAATCACAAGAACAATCCGCATTCAATAATGGACAAGCCGCTGATCATTTAAACTATCCGGGGCTGCACTCGACGCCGACAGTACAGCCCACTCAAATTTGAATTGTATTGATTATTTAGGCAAAAGGCCATCTAGCTTGAGGCTAGCCGCCATTACGCAACATTGTTGGTTTGCTAAAGTTTTATTGATAAATTTTGTATTGATATGCTTGTAGATACTGGTTCTGCGGTAACATTAATTTCTAAAATGTATATGAAAAATTGGGTAAAATTAAGCCGAAACTTACAGAAGTTTCTACAATTTTAACTACCGCGGACGGAGAACCTATGAAAGTTATGGGTGCTAGCGACCTTCTGTTACAATTGAATAATCATGGATTTATTCATTCTGCTATTGTTGCAGATTTAGGGAATATAGCAGGAATTTTAGGATTGGATTTCCTATCCAAATATGAAGTCACTATTAGCGCAAGTCAAGGAACTTTAACGTTTCCAAATTTTACGGTTAAACTTTTGATTGATTCGGACGTTCAGGCTACATGTGCACGAGTACAGCTTGCCGACACGGTACAGGTTCCGGGGAGGGCCGAGATGTTTGTCCGGGGAAAAATTGACGCGGACCTTACAGGAAATGTAGACAGCATTTTGGAGCCTATCGATGGGTTCCAGGGAGAAAAACACGTTTTAATACCTAAGTCCGTCGTTCAAACATCCGACACGGAAGTCGTGTTTTCGATTTTGAATCCGACACCTCATGCCGTAATATTAAAAAGAAATTTAACGGTCGCCTCATTACAACCAATCAAGGAAATAATGGAAGAAAACTTCCAACAACCGACGTCGTCGACTGAGAAGTCGGTTAAAATCCCAGAACATTTACAGGCACTCACCGAGAACGTATCCGACAACTTGACCTTTTCACAAAGGTCCGACATAGGAAAAGTTATATCTGAATATGCCGACGTTTTCGTCGGACCCGACGGAAAATTAGGAAGGACAGACTTGGTTGAACACTCTATTCTTACAGAAACCGACAGACCTGTAAAAGTACCACCTCGACGACTGCCGATAAGCCAACGTGAGGTAGCCGCGGCCGAGATAGACAAAATGTTGAAAAATGACATAATCGAACCCAGTCATTCACCGTATTCGGCGCCGATAGTTTTGGTAAAGAAGTCGGACTCGACGACGCGCTTCTGTGTCGATTATCGTCGCTTAAATTCCGTGAGTTTAAAAGATAGCTACCCGTTGCCGAGAATCGACGATTCACTAGACTCTCTGTCGGGAGCGAAATTTTTCTGTACTTTGGACCTCGCGCAGGGATTTTTTCAAGTAAAAATGCGTGAAGAAGATAAGCCAAAAACAGCGTTTGCCACATACAAGGGCTTGTACCAGTTCAAGGTAATGCCGTTCGGGCTCGCCAATAGTCCTAAAACGTTCGAGCGGTTGATGGAGTTAGCTTTGACAGGACTACAATGGGAACGGTGTCTTGTCTACATAGACGATGTTATTGTCTTCGGGAAAACGTTTGAGGGCACCATAGACAATCTTAAACTTGTATTTGACCGATTTCGCAAAGCAAACCTTAAACTGAAACCGTCTAAATGTAAATTTTTTCAGGACGAAGTGAAATATTTGGGACACGTGGTGTCGGCCGACGGAATAAAGTGCGATCCGAGAAAATAAATTCTGTTAAAATTGGCCAGTTCCGGAATCTGTTTCCGATGTACGTAGCTTCCTAGGAATAGCTTCCTATTACAGGAAATTCATTGACAAATTTTCGACTATTGCGTTCCCACTTACACAACTTACGCGCAAAGATAAAAGATTCATTTGGACTGATGAATGCCAGGAATCGTTCGTGACGCTTAAAAATGCTCTGATTTCAACAAAGGTACTTGCTTATCCCACGCGCACCGATAAATTTATAATTGATACAGACGCTAGTAATTTCGGTATGGGCGCCGTTCTCTCTCAAGTTCAAAACGGTGAGGAAAGAGTAATTGCATACGGGAGTAAGACCTTTTCTAGGTCTCAAAGGGGATACTGTACGACTTATCGAGAACTTCTGGCCGTGGTAACTTTTGTTAAACAGTTCCGCTATTATTTATCGGGTCGACACTTTTTGCTTCGCACAGATCATTCTAGTCTTACGTGGTTGAAAAATTTCAAAGAACCCGAAGGAATGGTAGCGAGATGGTTAGCCTTGCTCGATACGTACGACTTCAAAATTGAACACCGGAAGGGTACTTTACATGGGAATGCCGATGCCTTATCACGAAGGCCTAGGCGCCGTTGTAAACGCGATGAATGCCTACAATGTCAAAACGGATCAGAATGCGAAGTTAACGTTAACGCCATAACCAGATCACATCTTACTCAATCGGATGCTAGTACTTCGAAAACTGTTACGCCGCCGGAGTCAAACTTGAATGATCGATCAAAAGACTACAAAGGAGATAATTGTCTACAGACTAGGGCAACCAATTCGAATTGGTTAGGACAATGGAGTTCGGATGAACTTGTTACAGAACAAAAGAATGATGCTGCTATAAGTCACATAACGCAATTGCTTGAAACGCACACACAAAAACCAGAGGTTAAAAGTACCAATCAGGAATTTAAATTGTTAATGAGACAATGGCAATCGCTTAAGGTCAGCAATGGCCTACTTTACAGAATTTACGAAAACGAGGATACAGGTCCGCATTTTCAGCTAGTCACACCACATGCCATGAGACGCGAAATCATGCACCAGTTGCATAACGTCCGGACAGCAGGACACTTAGGACGCGAGAAAACTTTGAACAGGATAAAGGCCAGATTCTACTGGCCAGGAATGACCGACGACGTCTCCCGATGGTGCCAATCTTGCATGTCGTGTCAGAAAAGGAAACCTGGTCCAGGTCTGGGCAAATCACCTATGCAACACTGTACTGTGTATGGACCCATGGAGTGCATAGCAATCGACATTTTAGGTCCGTTACCAACAACAGACGACGGAAATCGGTATATCATGGTCGTCGGGGACTACTTTTCCAAATGGAGCGAGGCGTATGCCTTACGACAACACACCGCCCAGACAGTCGCAGACAAACTAGTTACGGAATTTATTTGTCGCTTCGGTACCCCGACACGGATTCATACCGACCAAGGACCAGAATTTGAATCCCACCTTTTCGCAAGAATGTGTAAGCTACTCGATATAGAAAATCAAGAACGACGCCATACCACCCTCAGTCGGACGGAATGGTGGAACGCTACAACCGCACTTTGGCAATGATGCTAGCAATGTTTGTCTCGGAAAACAAGGATGATTGGGATGACCATCTTCCTTACTTGTGTATGGCTTATAGAGCATGTATACATGACAGCACAAAATGTAGTCCAAATCTCTTAATGCTAGGAAGAGATTTCACTTCCAATCGACGTAATGACCGGAAACTCTATATGTACACCGAACTGAATTGTCCAAATATATATATCGAATGGGTACGAGAATCAATGCAGCGATCATTTGACTTTGCTCATGGAAATTTGCAAAGCAGTTTTGCCGACAAAAGCGGTATTATGACACCAAACTTAAAAGTCGAGATTACAAGGTTGACAGTTTAGTATTTCGATGGTACCCACCGGAAGCTAACCAAAAGCTAGGACTCGGATGGATCGGACCGTATAAAGTGATACGCAAGATATCAGATATAACATACGAAATCGAACGGTGCGCCGACAATAAACGAAAAATTGTCCACGTAGACCACTTAAAACCGGTCGTTTTACAGACAGAATTAAATGAAACCGACGCTCAGGAAATGAACATTACAGGGTTATATGAATCTACGGATGATATTGAACTTTCTAATCACAAAATCGACGATGCAGATGACCACAGCTATCAAAAAGGAATTGAGACGGTGGAGATGAATTCTCCAAAATTTAGTAGGACCGGGAGGCTTATTAAGCCACCTGTTTTGTTTCTCCATATTAAAAGTATTAAGGATTATATAGCGTTTTACGCTTATAAAGGGGAGGTTATTAAGTTTGATAAACATTTAGGAACGCAATTACCGACCTAGTGAGGTCTGCAACTGGACAATGTACTATATTTATGTAAAAAGAGGCTGTAACTCGTTATGCGATGCAATTTAGGTACACTCGTTAGGATAGGTATTATGGTTATGTATGTATTTACATTATTTTTATTGGAAACCATGGGCAAACACGCTTTCGGTTGTGTATATTACTAACATTGAACCTAGATACCTAGTTTTGTTCCGTAGCCATGTACTTTTGGGGTACTGACAAGACTATATATAACGGTCTTAAGGATGGTTTTTACGGACTATTATAAGCATGTTGTTGCTTTAAATAATTGCTGTTAAGTGTACTGGATGAAACATCTTAATGCGAGTAACAGATAATTTCAATGCTTTATATTTTGTTTGCTTTCAGCTGATAATGTCTACAGAAGAACCACTGAATATAATGGCGGAGGACGAAATTTTCGATAAGGAAAAATTGATAGAATTCTATTATTCTACCGACATGCGTTGTCCAATTGCAGATTGCGACTTTGGGGGAAGATTTTGACAAAACCAAGTACTCTAGGCATTGGGAGAGAGGCACATATCATCTGTGCAGAAGTATGAATGTCCTATTCAATATTGCCGCGGTGTTCTTAGGAGAAGGTCTGATATGAAATCTCACATTAAATTTGTTCATGGAGAAAAGAATGATACCAGGATTGAGAAGATCACACTAAAGTCTAGAAAGATAGTTGAGCACAGTAAGAACTTCATCAACCCTGGATTCTTCGTATTTAAGGGAGGACGCAAAGAGTGTAGACTCTTCAAACCCACCACATCTACCACTTCTAACATCTCCACTGCAACCACATCTACCACAGTAACCGCTCCAGTAAACACAGTAACGTCAAATGTTCCAGCCACTACATCTCAAGTCAATGTGACATCATCTGTTGTTCCATCTCCTATGGTAATTTCTAAAGTACTAACCTCAGCCTATAACCTAGATGATGATATCCAATTCAACGTTCACATTCCTGCATGTCTGCCAGTCACATCTCATGATATTTCCACTACTGCACCTAAAACTTCATCGTCTCCACTTATTTCCACCAAAACCAGAGTAAGTATCGAGGACTATCGAAATAGACCTGCCAAGGAAAGCCATCTACCCATCTTTGAACCTCTCATCACTTCGGTGGACAACTGTTCTCAAACCTGTGGCATGGATGTAAAGGAAGTTTATCTTCCCCCTATACCAGACACAATTGAGGAGATACAGGAGCACATTCGCACCTTGTGCGACCTCATGGATAAGATAGGAAGACAGAGGGAGACAGCTAAGGGTAAGCTCGAAGTACTCAGGAAGGAAGGACCGTCCCTACAGAAGGAGAAAGAAATGAGAAGGAAGCTAGAATCGGAAAATAGGGAACTTAAGAGACAACTTTCTGAAGTTAAATGGAGGGAAAACTTGTTCCCGGCCGAGATGGAATCATAGTCGTCAATTTTAATTCAGCTTTGCAATTTCTAAACTTTTAAAATTAGAACATTAACTATTCATTTCGTCAAAAATTTGTGTAAATTCCATCACCGTACATTGATAATTCTGCATCCTGTTCTTCGTCATGTTCGTGCCGTGTGGCTTATATTAATGATGAACTGTTTATTTCAAATGTGACAATAATTACTGTATTTGATTATACTTACCGGTTATACTTAGGACGTTGGATAATGGTGAACTGTGTATGAAGAGATAGAACATTGAATTTTCTTTTATTGATGAACATTAATTACTAGTTTTAAATTGTTATTATTGTTGAGTGCATGTTTTAAATTATATTTTGTACTTTCTTTGGAACTAATGTGCATTGGCTGTTGCCCATTAGGTCTTAAGAAAGGGGAGTGTAGTGGTTGACGTTTTAACCATTATATTGTACTTCCGGTCGGGACACTTTCTTTGGTCCCGAGCCCGGTCGGGTCTTTTAGTGGGTACACTAACAGCTGCGCGTAGTCCCGAGGAGCCCGGATTTAATACGTCATACTGACGGCTGCTAAAAACAACCTTGGGAAACAATAATATTTATGGTAAGAACGTCGACCACGGAATTGTATTTAAAGTGTATGGACAATATTGATGTAATCAATAGGTTAATAAACCATCAGAACTTCTAAACAATTAATTATTATATGACTAATATCTCAGAACCAGGAAAATAGGAAACAAGACGGAAACGCTTGGAATTATATAGTTTTATATACGAACTAAACATCACAACTTTCACTCCCGTTACAATATAGTTTAGTCCAAATAAGTATGACGTCTTGAAAGGCTATTATATTTTTTTTCTTTACAAGGCGTCAAAGAAAAAAAAAATATAGCCTTTCAGACGTCATAATTATTTGGACTAGATATAGTTGTGCCCATTTCATTTAAAAATCAAGTCACTTTTCTGTGTTCCTCCAATTTAAATAATTTTCAAGATGTCTTGCAAAGCTATTTCATTTTTTTTCTGTGACGCCTTTGTCTTACAAACCTTTTAATTATTTATCTGTGATGCCTTCGTCTTGCAAGGTTATATTATTTTTTCTACACGTGTTCTATGATTTAAATTTGTCTTGCAATTTTTTTCTGTGCCATCTTCGTAGGAAGACGTCATAATTATTTGGACAAGTGTTCCTCTAGAAAGCTAGCTGTGGAACCATAGCTCTTTGGTCCTTGTGTTATTTCTTGGCTTTTTGTGGACCATCCGCAAAAGTAAAAAATAACATTAGGACCTAACAATATGTACAGTTCCACAGCTATCCTCAACTGACTGTCCATTGTTCAATAAAATTGATATTTATTCATTAAAAAGGACTGAAAACAGAATATATTTATTCTGTTCTTCAATAATGATAGAATTAAAAAAAAAAACAGTTAATCTGGAGTCAAAAGTCATTAATGTCATTTAATTGTCTTTCTTGTTCTCTTTGGCCAAAAAAAACATATGTCTGTTTAAGGTTACTTACTTTAAAATAAAATCGGGTAGGTAGGTCAGTATTTTCATTTTATTTTATTTTTTGTAATATGATTTTGAGTCATGCAGTTACGTCTTGTCGTGGTCCTAGTTGATCATGGGCCGAGTTTACCCACATTTTAATGATTGGATTATTTCCCTTTGTTATTGGTTGGAAAAAAATGGTGGCAAAGTGTTTATTTCATCACACGAGTCGCGAATTTCCTTAAAACAGCTATCATATTCACAATTATTATTGGGATGTATCAGGCAAATGATTTATATTATTGGCAACTCTAACTTCACTTTTGACATGAGTTCAGTCTATTTTTCACTTTACAGCAGAAATAAAATGACTTGGGGTCGGTGCTCAAAAGTAGGGTTGGTCAGGTAACCGTAAACAGACACATTTTATTTTGGCCTTGTCATGTGTCTCGCACTACCCATACAAGTGATTAGCGATTGTTAGCTACATGTACGCATATATTTCTCAGGACCTTTTAGACTTATTAGGAAGATTCTTGATTATAAAACAATAGAGATTATGCAATAACATGCAATTGATTTTAATTGTTTTAAAATAGTTATTTCTCAATGATCGGGATTATTTGTCTATGGTGTAAGACAATTTGAAGATAGCAGGGATCAAATTTTGATGATGGCACTGTGTACCTTCATAAAAAAAGTTGATGAATATTCTTTTATCTTCAGTTGATATAATGTAGTTTTTTCATTGACAAGCATACAACATCTCCTTACTCAGTCCATGTTATTTATAAAAACAAACAAAATTTACAGTTATTTTTTAGTCATATAGTGTGCATACAATGATAACTTATTGGAACATGCATGCACATGAAAATGATAAATATGCCAGACTGCTAGACTGCTGGAAAATACCCATAGTGTTAATTAATTTGTTATCAAGTTGATGGCCTTTTATTATTTATGTGGACTCTTTTATTGTTGGTTTAACCTTATTGAATGTTGCTCCCATAGACTAGATGTAAAAAAAATATTTGGCCTAAGACAAGCTTAAGTTTATTTTCCTTTTTAGTTTTTTGAAGGGATTATATAATTAACTTTATTGCGAAAAAGTGAAACCCTTATGTGTTACAATCATAACATAATATTTTACGTAATAGACATGATAGATAAAATGAACCAATCCAACATGAAAGATTGAGATGTTTAAACTAACAGATATTCACAAACAATTGGAAATGTTCATAGATTGAGCATGTTGGAAAAAAAAATGCAACAATTTATCATTTAAAAACATACACAAACAAGGTAAACATATTAATCCTTAAACCATGTATTCAATTGTGAACAATTACAAATATTTTTTTTCTTCAAAATTAAGTATGTTACTTAGTTCTAAAATATACTAAAATTTAAAATAAAAGTTGGTCATAGTTCTCAAGTGTGTCAAGTATTCAATTAACTGCATTATGCTAAACACCACTTTTCTTACCAAGCTTAATCTTGAGAACAGCTTTTAATTTTCAACTTGCCAAAATGGGAAGCTACATAAGCATGTACTCATCTCTTATACATTTACTATTGTTTAATATTTGTTTTTAGTTTCTACTATATTACTTTTTTTATGTCAATTCAGTAGTCTTGGTGAAGTGCCTATGCAAATTGGTATTTGCTGCCTTTTTACCACTATTAAATTAGAACACCATATTTATAATACACTAATTCTTTATCAATCAGGAGAAATTCATTAAATTTTAAACAATAGATAAAGTTAAGATTAATGCAGATTTTAATCTTTTCTGAATCTGCATTTGTAAACCAAATGTCTTTTCATTGCTGGACCTTAACTCAAATATAACAATAATAGTGAGTATACAACAGAAGAAGTTATTTTTAATGTTTCTGTTATACACTCAAAATCTTAAATGTTCTGTACTGATGTTCCAGTTGTCCAAAAGTAATTCTGTTTGTTTTTGTAGGTGCTGTATTGCAGGTGCCTGATTGCGTTTCATCTGGGTATGCTTTGCAAGAATTTTAAACCCAATGATAGCTTTTGCTTTGTCATAGCTATCTCTGAACGACTTTTCCCGTGGATGTTGATTAGTTAGCCTTCTGTATTTTTTGAAAGAATTCACTTCTGGATTTTCTGTACCCAACAACAGCTCCACCAGATCAGTTGAGGTCATTTTCACTGAATTAGAAATGTAAGTATGCATAAGTAACACATGATTAATATTCCAGAGAGGGCCCTGGTGGGCTTGTGGTCTAAGTAAATCTAATGTATCACTGTGTCAACTCTAGGTTGAGTGTAGGAATCCTGCACTTGGCAGATGCACTTGACTCTAATCTTAATTGACTAGATTGTTATTTTCTGACTAAAGGCAAGTGGCACTCTGGCTTCCTCTACCAATAAAAACTATCTATCACAAGATAGGCATAATAGTGCTTAAAGTGACACTAAACACCAACCAATAACTCAAATTTCAGTGAATGTCAACTGCTTTATCATATTTTTTTCGTACTTGAAGACATTAATTTAAGGTTGCTCAGGCCTATTCGAAGTTTCTATCAGAAGTGCCATATTTTTGTTATTTTAATCTTGATAGAGAATGAATTAAATTGGTCGAAAAAAAAATAGGGGGACCATTTAAGCTAAAAAAAATACTTTTAACATGTTTAAAGAGGTATGTAAAAGGGACCGTTTTTCAATGAAATGATAGGGAAAATAGAGGTGTTAACATATTTTATCGAATATAAAAAATATTCTATGACACTTGGTCCAAAACTGTAATATAAAAAGCTGAGATATTGCTTCAAAGAATGATCAATAAAAAAACATAGGTCACTGATAAGTGCCTTAAACCCAAAATTTTGGAGGGAAAATGGTGAAATTGGGTGAAATGTCATGTTGAGTCTTTCACAGATACACATAACAACGATAATAATTTGTTAGTGACAAAAGTATAATAATTTAACATTTTTAATAATCAAAATACTTAAAAAAAAATAATAGTAAATTTACAACACAAACTTTTTGTGTGCATGGTAATTCATGCGTGAAATTATGTGCAGTGGAATAGTCCCGATCAACCTTAATATTTGGTATTTTTGTCGAGCCTCGACTTTTGTGCAGAAAGCTCGACATAGGATAGTGATCCGGCTACGGCAGCAGCGGCATTAGCTAACTTTTAAAAGCTTTATATTTTAGAAGGTGGAAGACCTGGATGCTTCATACTTTGTATATAAATGCCTCATGTTACGAAGTTTCCGTCAGTCACATGTCCAATGTCCTTGACCTCATTTTCATGGTTCAGTGACTACTTGAAAAAAAGTTAAGATTTTTGTAACGTTAAATTCTCTCTTATTATAAGTAATGGGATTACTATATTTGGTATGTGCGTACCTTACAAGGTCCTCATGCTCGTCAGACAGTTTTCACTTGACCTCAACCTCATTTTATGGATCAGTGAACAAGGTTAAGTTTTGGTGGTCAAGTCCATATCTCAGATACTATAAGCAATAGGTCTAGTATATTCGGTGTATGGAAGGACTGTAAGGTGTACATGTCCAACTGGCAGGTGTCATCTGGCCTTGACCTCATTTTCATGGTTCAGTGGTTAGAGTTAAGTTTTGTGTTTTGGTCTGTTTTCTTATACTGTATGCAATAGATCTACTATATTTGGTGTATGGAATGATTGTAAGGTGTACATGTCTAGCTGGCAGATTTCATCTGACCTTGACTTCATTTTCATGGTTCAGTGGTCAAAGTTAAGTTTTTGAGTTTTGGTCTTTTTTTCTAATAATATATGCAATAGGTCAGCTATATTTGGTATATGGAAATATTTTATGATCTATATGTCGGTTGCGCAGGTTTTATTTGACCTTGACCTCGTTTTCACCGTTCATTGCTCAGTGTTCAGTTTTTGTGTTATGGTCTGTTTTTCTTAAACTATAAGCAATAGGTCAACTATATTTGTTGTATGGAAGAATTATTAGCTGTACATGTCTGCCTGGCATGGTTCGTCTGACCTTGACCTCATTTTCATGGTTCATTGGTCAATGTATAGTTTTTGGTTAATGTTAAGTTTATGTGACAGTTGTAATAAAGCTTTATATTTAGGACTAACAACATAATATCAATGATTAATAAAGAAGCGAGACATTTCAGCGTGTGCACTCTTGTGTTTTATAATGGTCAATTTTTTTTTAAGTCCTAATAGTGAACTATAGTTGTAAACTTCTATGTTACTTGGGTCTCTGGTGAAAAAATATCTCATGGGCAATCATACCACATTTTCTATTTTATATAACCTCTTTAAAAAAGTAGTTTTTGACCAAAACAAAACTTACTAAATCTGGTTTAATACATTTATGTTAGAATATAGGCGTCTTCTTTTTGTGGGATACGATTGCTTTCAAGCAATCTGTAGACTTTTACCATTGACTCAGGGCCATGCCCTCACGTCAACCATTTTATTCTAAACATTAAGGAACATCTCAGATTCTTAAGATTGTCTTGCTTTAAAAGGTAAAAACAAACAAAAGGCTTGAATTTAAACAACTGTCCTATAATGTTCTTCTCATAATCTTCATGTTACGATATTTCCCCTGACTTATATGCGTGTTTTTAACAACACTTGGAAGAGCAACTCAACTAGGTTGAGGAGGTTCCAGGTTCAAATCCTGGTCTAGTACATGTTATACTTCACAGAACAAAACATCAAAACAACAACACAGAAAATCAGAATTGAGCAGTATTTATATTTAGTGTTTTTTATAAATTTAGAAACACGTCAGAGGGAATTCCCCAGTTTTTGTCTCGCCTTGACGAAGTCAAAAGCGAGACTTAGGTATGTTGTTTCCGCGTCGGTGGCGACAGCGGCGTCAACAATGTATTAGTTTGTGATTAGGTCTAGTTCATGGTGAACCACTAGTGGTGGGTCAATGATATTTGGTATGCAGTTGTACTAGCATTGGCACATCTCATTACCATGGAGATTATTTGGCCCTGCCCCCTCAGTCAAGGTCTATTGACTTTGAAACTTTCCATAGTTTACATGTATTAGTTTGTGATTAGGTCAATTTATGGGGAACCACTAGTGGTAGGTC
Source organism: Mytilus coruscus (assembly GCA_017311375.1). NCBI lineage: Eukaryota > Metazoa > Mollusca > Bivalvia > Mytilida > Mytilidae > Mytilus > Mytilus coruscus. Next base: position 96,420 of record JAASAO010004090.1, read on the forward strand.
AATGATATTTGGTATGCAGTTGTATAAGCATTGGCATATCTCATTTCCATGGAAATTATTTGGCTCCGCCCCCTTAGTCATGGTCTATAGACTTTGAAAATTTTGCTAAGTTGACATGTATTAGTTTGTGATTAGGTCAGTTCAAGGGGAACCATTAGTGGAAGGCCAATGTTAATTGGTGTTAAGTTGTATAAGCATTAGCACATCTCATTTCCATGGAGAATATTTGGCCCCGCCCCCTCAGTCATGGTCTATTGACTTTGAAACTTTTGCTTAGTTTACATGTATTAGTTTGTGATTAGATCAGTTTAAGATGAACTGCTAATGTTAAGTCAATGATATTTGGTATGCAAGTATCGTTTCCATGGAGATTATATAGCCCCACCCCTGATCATGGTTCATTGACTTTGAAACTTTTACATAGTTTACAAGTTTACAAGTTAATGTTTGTGTTTAGGTTTGTTTAAAGGGAACGACTTATAATAAGTCAATGGTATTTGGTATGCAGTTGTATTAGCATTGGCACATCTCATTCCATGGAGATTGTTTAGCCATGTACCTTCAGTCATGGTTCATCGACTTTGAATATTTGCATAACTTACATGTTAAAGTATTGCTGTTTTAATTTCAACATTTGCATTATCAAAATTACAAGAAGGCGAGACATATCTCTGTGATAACAGTTTATGATAAAATGTGAGAGTTCTCTGAATTCCGATAAATCTATTTCTGTAATATAAGAACTGAAGTGGAGTTTTTCTTATATGTCACCGTTATGAAACTGATATTTGATATTGTACTCCCATAAAGAAATGGAGAACCATCTAGGTCGTTTAAATAAAATACGTCCTTGCTACAAATCACAAGTCTAGGGTTTGTTTAGGTAATTATGCGCATGCGTATAGTTTTCTTGACTTCAAGGGGAATCAGATTGAATGGTTGCTCTGGATTCCCAACTTCATTGATTAATTTGAAACTCATGAGATCCTATCTATGTCTGTCTGCTATTGAGGGTTATTGTTGTTGCATAATTTTAAACCATATGCATCATTTAAATTAAAATAAATGTAGTCCACAACGTAAAGGTGTAACTAGAACACCCATTCAGCCGAAATGGAGTCTTCCATATTATCGCTTCGAGTTGTCTCCCTTATACTTCCGTCAATTCTGAATCAAAATACGTCGAGAAAGATTAACTCGTTCTGTCGATAGACGTCGTATTATATTAAAAGCGATCGCAATTTAAACAGAGGAATGTGTACGGAAAGGAGTCATGCCCACCGACCCAAAGGAAATTAAATATTTAAAGAGTTAGAAATGGGATTCCTCCTAGAATTCACGTAGGAAAATAGGCGATAAGGTACAGTGAAATACCTTCTCTCACTCTCAGTGACTGCTGTGGAAAGTAAACTTGGAAATGGTAGTACAAAATAAAACACAATAATTACATTATTCATACACTTGTATCAATGTTAGGCTATTTTAAAGTTGAATAACTATTCAGATTATGTAAATTACATTTTACATGTGCAGTTGAATTATTTTTGAAAATAATACTAATACATGTATCAATGAAAACAATGGCAATCGTATCCCTCAGAGCAATCATGCTCTTTGATTATAACAAATACTGTATTTTTGGTCTGAAAAGTCCAGTAAACCAGTAAAACATTTATTTTATTTTATTACTTTGAATTTTGATAAAATCCCCCTTATGTAGTAAACAGAGGTCATTTTCAATTAACACATTTTATTTGACAAGATGAAAATGCACTACTATACCTTGGTCAGTACTATTAGCTTTATTTGTTTGTACTCTTCTCAATTCAAACGGGTCATTTTCATCCGTAAGATTTTGATTTGCTGAGAAAAAAAAATTGCATGATTATAAGAAAAAAATCTCCCTAAATGTACAATTGACTCTGGACAACATGAAAGCATAATCATTCAGTTGCGTTTCAGTTACATTACAACTTTCCATTTACATTTGTTTTTGTTTGTTTTTTTTTTGCTAAAAAGGAATACTAAATTTTATATTACCTTTATATAATTATTTAAGAAGATTTATATTTGTTTGTTACTATTTTAGTCCTTTATCATTGTTTATTTTCTATTCAGTATTTTCATGTCTAAAGGCATGTGACAGTTAACACCTTTTCGCCTACTACAGTAATCCTATTTAATGTGTTTATATTTTTATCAACAATCCATTTATCATAGTTTTGACGAAATCCTACACACAATTAAATGGTTCAGGAGACTGAAAGTATGAATCTAAAATCATTCATATTTTACAGCTAATTTCCTAATGCATGTAGAGCATGTAGAGCAACACTTTGGTTTGCTTGCTTGCTTTGTTTGTATATTTTGTATCATTATATTGGTATAATGTCCAACTGAATTTAAAAATCATATATACAGGTTTACATACCTATATGAAGATGTCAATCTTAACTACAAAGCTTGAATAAACATTTATACAAACAATGCAAGGAAGTCAACCAAAGTTTTACGATACAAGCATTAGGAAATTAGCTGTAAGGATAAATATTGTTAACACAAATATAGAAAATATAATCCATACCCAAGTTACTTTTTCTTCAAAAGTAATTGTCTTCTTGCTCTTGAACATAAAGGTTTTGCCATTGTCTGTTCATTTAAACTGCTCTTTGATTGTTTTTCCATTTGTGAAACTCCTAAAAGAAGGATTAGGTTTTATATTGTATATTAAAGTGCTTTTAAGTTCAAATCTGATTATGTTTTGAATGACCTAAAACATCCATATGTTCTGTATGTAGAAATAATGTTTTTCATAGAAACTTTATCTGTCCTCTATCATGTCTATGCTTTCACTGAATTTTAACATATTTTACATTATTCCTGAATTTTTTGAGATAGCAGCCACACAAAAATGATATATAATAAAAACGCTATGATTATGTACTGTATCAGTAGTATTTTTTCTTTGTTTGAGTTAAAAAGGGTATTTCAAGAATGCCATTTAAATGGCTTGGTAGTTGCTGGATATAAATGTGAATGATGATTATATAGATACCTTTAATGTAGGAGTTGTATAAAACTTTGACTTTGGCATCTTCCAAATGTTTGTATCCTGTAAGATAAAACATTTAAATGTTAAAAACATCAGCTGGCAACCCTCTAAAATTTTACAGAAGATTTATCTTATTTTAATTACTTATGTTAGTTACATGTACACTAAAACATTTCCAAACCTGTAATTTCTAAGTATATTTTCATTGCCATAAAAAGAAAACAAATGTTCTAACATACAACACAAAAGACCTTACTTGTAACTTTTAAAAGTTGTTCATCAGGCTTTGGTCTCCTGATTGGTCTCCTGATTGGTTCTTTTGTTGGCCTGTTGTTTGATAACGGGCATGACTGGTGGACTGTAAATGGAGATAAGTTTGATATAATTGCTTAAAAAGCAAAGCAGTATTGGAATAAAGTTTATACATGTTATACTTCACAGAACAAAACATCAATAATCTAGTTATAAATTAAATTTCAGAAACCAATTATTACCATTGACTAAGGAAGGTTGTTGAGGAAGCTCCATTCTTTCATTTTGACCTTCAAAGCCTTTCGGTAATGTGTGGCTGGCAAAGTGGTTGTCTGAAAACAAAGTTAAGTATACACATGGTAAGATTTTATATTTTTTTTCGGACAATAACTCTAGTTTAAGTGAATGGATTTCTATAAAATATTAAAGAAGCTTCAATACCACAAAAGAGTTGCGATTGATTTTGGGGATGATGGTCCCAACTATTTAGGAATAATGGGCTCATAACGAGCACTTCTTAAGGATTCAATTTTTATTTCAAAATGTTCAAATTTCTAATTTTGAAAAGTTTCAAGAAGAAATCTTCAATCGCACAGTCATGACAGTATACATGGTATAGCCCTATAGAATTGAAAGATCTGTGACCACATTTATTTTGTGTCTGAAACCTATATTATGTCAAAAATTGGATCACAATCCAAGTTCAGACAGTATCAAGCTTGAATGTTGTGTCCAAATTTAACCATCTGTTCAGGGTTCAACCTCTGCAGTCGTATCAGGCTCTGCTCAGCAAAGCTTTTTATTTGTTATACCCTCATATACACAATCACTAAAATAGATTTATTTTATGCGTCATGTTGCATGATTTTCAATCCCGTTGTTTGCAATATAGCATGTAAAAAGACCAAAAAAGACATATTTACAAACAAACTTAAAAAAGACAGCAATCACAAAACAAATGAAAATTGCTTAAATTATCATGTCCAAAAAATATTTGCCCCAATAAAATAATCTTATAACTTTGAATAGTGAATAATGAATATCATTAATTCTTATGATTTTTTTTCTTCAGTGAATAAAACTTCAAATGGTTTCCAGTTGAAGAAATAAGCTGTATGTTCTGTTCTGAATTTTTAGCTGTTACAATTGAGATAAGTATCATTGCTAATTTTGTAGTATTCTGTGTCATAATTTATATTAAACAAAGAAAAAGGCCAAAAATCAAAATTAACAAAAGAATTAATTTCAAATTTATAGGGATGTTATAACAGCAAATATTTGCATTGCTAGTAAACATGTATGTAAAGAGATAAATTATACCATGGTCTCCAGAACAGGAAACAATCTTTGTATCTCTTAAGGTCCCTGAGTCATCATCTGAAAGAAAAACAAAAAAAAAACATAATTGAAAATTCTTGTACATATATCAAAAATTAGGATAGAGTAAAAAAGAACTACATTAAGATATTAGACCAGTTACATTAGTGGTATGATGTACAGCTAGGTTTGCCCTCAAAGTAGACTAGGTAGCTCATTTGGAAGAGCAACTCAACTAGGTTGAGGAGGTTCCAGGTTCAAATCCTGGTCTAGTACTTATTATTATCAAAAGTTTCTGATAATTTATTGGTTGTAACAATGAAATTTATGCTTTACAACTTACCAAAGGCATGATGAAACTCTGCGCTCAAGGTGATTACACTCTTATGACTTTCTTGATTTGTTGGGCTTTTGTTCTGTTCTAAAAATGTAAATAATCCATCTTACAGTCTCTGTCTTATTGCAGTTAGAAGTATTGCAATGTATTGAGGAAATGCTTTATGATAAGATTGAGAGCATTGAAAACATACTTATTTGTTATGGATTTTACAAAATACAAAGCTAATATTGTTAAAATAAAAGAAGCTGTTGGCACATGTATGAATGATAAATGTCCAATTTCTAGTCTTTATAAAATGATGAACAAACTAAAAGGAGTGTTAAATCATATTAATCTTGAATTTATTTTCTTACCGTAGTTGACTTCAATGTTATCTGCTTCTGGCTCAACTGATTCCATAATGCAGTCGTCATTGCTGAACTGTGAGGTGGCTAGTGGTGTCAAGTCTGAAGAAATGTAAGATAATGATATATGTCTAGTTTATAAAACCTACATTTTTCTACACAATTTTTTTGGAAATCGGGCGGGAAAAAATGAATGTGGAAATCTCAGTCGAACGGTGAGATTGTTTTTCTTATTTTGTGCTATTTTCACATTTCCTGACCGATGTGAGAAAAATATTTCTTCTCACTAGTGAAAATCTATTCTCTTCAAATGATTGGTTGAAATTTAATTGTGACTTTACGGGACGTATTATGGTATACCGTTGTCCGTCCGTCGTCAACATGTCGGACATTAACTCAAAACGCTTTAACCAATTTGCATAAAACTTTGGTGAATTGTTTATATCTATTGAAGTGAGCTCCGTTTCGTTTTTATAAATTTTAGATTTTACGTTTCCGAGTAATGAGGTTTTATTCATTAAAAAGGGGATTTTCCAGTTTTGGACAATAACTCAAGAATACTTTCACCAACTTGCAAGAAATTGTGGTGAATTGTTTATATCTATTGACATGAGCTCCTTTTGATTTTTGATTTTATAAATTTTAGATTTTACGTTTCCGAGTTACAGGGTTTTATCCATAAAAAGGGGATTTTCCAGTTTTGGACAAAACTCAAAATGCTTTCAGCAGTTCTTGTGAAACTTTGGTGAATTGTTTATATCTATTGATGTAAGCTCCTTTAGAATTTTATAAATTTTACATTTTCATTTCTGAGTTATGGGGTTTAATTAATTAAAAAGGGGATTTTCCAGTTTTCAGACAATACCTCAAAATGCTGTCAGCAATTCTCATGAAACTTTGGTGAATTGTTTATATCTATTGATGTAAGCTCCTTTTGATTTTCATAAATTTCTAATATGACATTGAGAATTAATTGAACTTTGTTTGTTTATAGTCTGACAATGTATTGCACAACAGCAAGTTAATCTTTAATTGAATATAAATTCAATTCATATAACCAATTTCAAGTTCTTTAACTACATTTATTTAGAAACCAATAATATGTCAAATATTTAATTACAGTCTAAATTCAGACCTGTATCAAGCTTGAATATTGTGTCCATTTTTGCCCCAACCTTTCAGGGTTGGACCTCTGCGGGCGTATCCAGCTGCGCTCAGCGAAGCAGTTTATTTTTGGTTTGTTGTCATTTAATAGTTGAATATACTTTGTTTTAATATTTTAACAGCTCTAGCAAAATTATTTTTCTAATATTTTTTTTTTTTTCTTACCATTGTTGGTTTCTATGTTGGATGTTACCAGCTCATCTGATCCCATAATGCTGTTTTTATTGCTGGACTCAGTGGTTGGTAGTTGTGTCAAGTCTAAAAAGATGTAAAAAATTGTTATAAGTCTTTTGTTTGCTAATATTTATTGAGGTGAACAACTTTTTCGTTTGAATCTTTTAAATTTTCTAGAAAAGAATGACTAAAAATGTTAATGAGACAGCAGTATAACAACACAACACTGACAAGCTGGGAAAATATATTTTCATTTATTTTTTTTTCTTTAACAAGCAAGTTATTGTGTATATGAATCCTATTCTTTATATTTTCAACAATATTTCTTGCCGTGATTGGCTTCAATGTCATTGCTTGGATGCCTTTTGTGTATTGGTGCCAAATCTGAAAGAAATGTGATATAGGTTATTTTTATTGTCATGTCTTTCTTACAAAGTTTCTGTCTTGTCATATATATACATGTTTCTTCAACTTCATTTTTTTGATGGTTATAAGAAACTGATAAACAAAAATATTGTTTCAATTGTCATATAAATTTCTCACTTATTATGAGTAAAACGATAACTATATTTGGTATATGGCTTCATTAATTAAAGTGCACTCTTACACTACAATTGAAATTATTAGGCACTTTTGTTATTATATAAATTATCTTGAAAACAGCAGCCAACTGTTGTTGTACTACTAATACTGATTTTATTTTCCGGTAAAACAAGATATTAATTCCATTTTACTGTCAATGAGACAGAAACATCGCATATTATATATATAATTTGGTAACATGATTATTTTATTATTTGAATATTAATACCTTGTGTTCTCTTGCTTGTCAAAAACTGATTTTCCATCTTTACCTCTGATTTTAAGTTTTGAATAGGCAATGACAAAACCTTTTTTCAAATAATGTAATGCAATTTTGCCAAAGTTCCTCATTTTTATGAACTCATTTTTCAGGGAAGTAGACCTTATATGGGAAAGATTTGGACCCTCTGGACGGTAAGCCTCATCCTGTACACTGTCATGGAAAACTACATCTTCACCATCAAAGTGCCACCATACATTTTCACCTGGTAGGAGGAATGCTGCAATTCTGGAAAGATGACATTGAACTAATGAAAATTTATCTTTTATGAAATTCTCGGTAATGTTGTCCTGGATTTAGGTGGTAATGACTTGGCCAGTTTACTAATTTCAGATTCCTGTTTCTGTGAGGAATCTGCTCTGTCATCATCATCTTCCTGGGCCCTGTACCTAATAATAGCATTTTCTATGATGTATCCAGCTTTCCTGTTGGAAGTGTTTTCTGAAATTCTTTTCAGACTACCAAATGATCTTCGGAATCTTCTGTTAGAATAGATTTAGCGTTAATCATTCTGTAAGCTTCTGGAAGGTGTGTTACAGTGCTATGAAAATGGTTTCCATAAAATTTCCGTGATGTCATCTTGACGGGTTAGCGATGATGGATCTTGCAAGAGTGGCAAAGAGGAAAGAAGAATTGAATAGTCTCAGAATCTGACGAGGAGATCTGCTGGCTTCAGAGCTATATGCGATGTGTATAATATCAACTAGTGCCTCTATCATAGTTTTCCATTCTTGGGAACTTTTTTGTATAAATAGTGACTGGATGAAAATGCAGAGTTTTATAGCAAGTTTACGGGCATCAGCACCCTTTAATTGATTTCTTTCATTCAGTTCATGACTTGAAAAAGCTTCCAATTCAGACTTGACATCATTATTATCAGCATGGTGTGGAAGTTCATTGATGAAGTTTATGATAACATTAGAAAGATCGTGTAATGGCTCACATCATTACCTCGTAACTGTCTAGATTTAACTGTTGTGCAGACTTCTCTGGAGCAGATGTCATGAGAGCTGGTGGACGGATATACCATGCAAAATGTCATTGAGTTCTTGTTGCAGCCTTGGTTTACCCCATGTATGTGTGTTCACATGTCTGTCTTCAAGTTCATCTATTAAGTCATTTTTTTCATGTTTCTCAATGGATTTAGATTTTTTCTTTTAACATTTTGATACAATTTTGCCCTGCATAATTATTTGACGTCTTTCTTCCAGGGTGCAAGCCTTGTGTTTAAAACACAACTCTAGATTAATGTGACTTTTGAGTCGACTCCACAAAGACAACTGTATTGTCCACCTCTTTGCTGCCCACTTTCAAATTGTCGAGCTGGATTATCTCCACTACAAATACGAATTTTGTCGTTAAAATTTATGCCCTTGTAATTTGTCCCTCTGCTAGCAGCTCAATATCCTCTAACCTTGCATTTATATATGTCATCTGATCTTTGTCTGTACTGGCTGTAAATAGTTTGATACATAGAATTAAAACATTATAGTGATGCATATGTAGAGTTGACACTGTCAACTGTGGATTTGACTGTCTCAACTGCAGTTTTACTAGCAAATCTGAGTTATAATTACATTGTGTTTGTGACCATCAAATCTAAATTTAACAGTGGCAACTATTCAAACATAATTTCTTTTAAAATATTTTATTATGTTGAAATGTGATTGTATTAGTTTAATATAAAAAAAAAAAATAAGGAGACATGGTATGATTACCAATGAGACAATGCATCAAATATGCAAAGTTCAAAGTAATTGGATTTAGACAGTTAAAGGCAACCATACAGTCTTCATCAATGAGAAAACCCATACTGTATGGTCTGCTATAAAAGGCCTTGCCATTCAAAATATTGAACAAATAAGAAGGTTGAAAATATTATTTATGGTACTATTTTCAATACAACTGTTTATCACTGCTACACAATAGTATTTAATAATACTAAGTATTCACTTTTTATTTGTATATACTCGTGTGGTTCATTTATGTTAAATTTATAATGATTTTATAGTGAACTTATTGTATCTATGTTCTGGGCTTTTATACAACTTTAAAGACAACATTCTTGTTATATGACCATGATGTTCAAATATTTTGATCGTTTCGTTGTGTGATATTGCAATAGTTTTTTGTTTTGCCATGTTTGCCAAAATAGGATTTTTGTATGAGCAATGGATAAACTTGATTAAGCCACTTGCTTTGATCTCTTGTAAACTTGCAAGTTGAACATTGAAGTTCTTAAGTGCTGTATTTAATTCAATTATTTTAAACTTGGTTATGCAGTTTATTTTTTGAACCAGTTTAGTAATCTTGAAAACTTATTTATTGTTTAATTGTTCATTGATTCATGCCCTTAATATATATGCAGTACATTTTATTCTCTAAACGTAATTTATTTTGTACACAAGTCAAGAAATTATTAATTTATTTGTGTTTGTTTTAAAAGCAATTCATTCTTTAGATATACATAATTTAGTGGATGTCATCATATTGTTGTAATCGTCTCCTTCTGTAATTTTAAAATGAAGGAAGATATTCTGTATGGTAAAATTTTGGTTAATGTTTGCAGTATTATTTAAATTTATTGTATTGCAATAACTACATTATGTACATGTAAAATGTGTGGACCTGTTTTGTGTAAAGAACTTTTAAAGTAAAACTTTTTGTTTAAGTTTAAAGATTGCCTATTTGTACTTTAGGTAGACAGGGTAGTAATAAGATAAAAAAGATTTTGTTTGAATACTTGTTAAGCCAAACATGGTGAATTGCTTATTGAAGAACTAGTCGAAACTATTTATTTGCAATCAAAATGAATTTAGTACCCCAATCTACCTTTATTTATAATATGTTCACATTCATGTTTTTACTATCGTACCTGACTGCCCAAGTATATAAAGTTGTGGCTTTTCCACAATTTTCTGGCAATCAATTCGGGATAAGGTTGGATTCTGTTTTTGGAACTCCTCGTCTGTCAGAAAGTTGGCATTGTCATATACATAATTTATCATAAAATTGATGTAGGTGTGGTTGAGTATACAAGAGTGGTCATGCCAAACTTTTATTTGTCTTGTTCTTTCGATTGTTTTTAATTTGTTTCGTAAAAATTCAGTGTTGCCTTCAGTGTTGTCTTCATTCAGTTCTTTAAGTCTATTTATTATTTTTTCTTTGTTCATTTCATTGTAATAACTGTCCTTGTTTAATCTCAGTATACCTGCTTTTTCTATTCTTTCATTTTCATTTGCTAGTATTTCATCCAACGGTATTTTTCGACCGAAAACAACTACTTCTTTTACAGAAAGTGAGCCCTCTTTTGTAACTGTATTAGTCGAGAATGTTTTTGGGGCTATTGGCCTACCAACTTTTATTGTGCCGTCATTAACTTGTGTTTTAACTACTGCTTTCAGTTTTTTGGCTGATCTAGGAAGTGGCATGGTGACTTTAGTTTTAGTAATTTTTCTTTGCCCTTTGACCCTTCTTATGTAGTCACGCCCACTTAGCCTTGATTGGGTATTAAATTGGTAAACATTAATGCCATTGGATTTTGCAAACATCATCAAAACTTGACCTCTGTTAGTGGGAACCTGATTTTTAATGGTTTTAACGTCAAACTTTCTGGCTAAAGCTGACCAGTTAACATTACTGCCAGTAGATAATGATGAGATCTCCTCCAGAAATTTCTCTTTTCAAAATATAGTTATCAAAGTTTCCATGATGTTTTTTGGGTTTGCAAATGCCTTCCATCTCCTTTCTTACTCTTACAATCATGTTTTCTTTTGCCTTTGGTTTACTTGTGAAGTACAGTTTTCTTTCCCTTTCATACTGTGCATATGATTTTCCTGATGATAGAAATTTTTTTACATCTTCATTTTCATTCTGAATAGCTTTGTTTATTGATCTTGTATTTTCTGTTAGAATTTGATTTGTTTTTTTTCCTTTTTCTTGAGGAGTCTCTCTAGGTGATAAGTTGAGAGATTCTGTCATAGAATCTTCAAATGTTGTCTGAAATTCTCTTGTGAACACAGGATTTAATGTATGAATGACTGATTTGGCAATCTTTGCTGCAGACTCTGTGTTAGATATTGATTTGATGCTCGAGACCAAGTTATTACTGAGTTCATTAATTGATTTCATTTGTTTCGAGAAAGTGTGAAGGAGGATTCCTCTGAATGTATTGAAGTACAATCAAAACAATCTTCGAGCTGATGTTGTTTTTTTCTGCATGTTCAAGTTTTGTCCAGTGTAGCAAATCGAAATGGTTTATAAATTTCTCTCTCTCCATTTTTATTAAAATTTACATAGTATTTGTTTTAGTTGTGTAATCCTGCAGTTTAACTACCTTCTTCCGAAAAACTTAATAGGATTTCAATTGCATTTTGGATATCTGTGCATGAATATATTATAATTCTCATGACGGTGGAGTAGGGTTAGAGAGGTGTTATATTGAGGCTTATTTTCTCTTTTCCTTGGTTGCAACATCATCTTCACTGTTAAAAAGTTCAATAGCTGATTTATCCTTTGTTGACCTTGATATTAATACTTTGGAAAAATTACAAAATTCATGATTTTCTTTCTCTTTATATCATGTTTTATAGATATTGTCAAATAAGATTGTTGTGTTGTTGAAATAAATAAATTGCATCTATCATGATTATGAAATAAATTTTAAAGATGGAAAAACGTTTTTTCTTGTCTTTGACTTTCAGGTGGCATCCATTGTCAAGTTGGTTCCATGGAAGTAATGCAGTAAATTTATTTTTTGCCAAAAAAAAAAAAAAAATAGAATTTCAAATTTCACATTATACATGGAATAGAATATGAACTTGTATATACACAAAACTGCAAGTTCAGAGAGGAAAAAAATGACGGTGTCCACAGGGAAACAAATCTAGCAGAGATATACAACATAAAAAAATTGGTTCATTAGAAAAATAAAACATAAAATGAATCCTGGAAGCATGATGGACTATGCGGGGTCACTGAGCAATTTACCCTCTTTGCACCAGCATGAATTTATATTTTAAGCTCAGGGAGGGAATCGAACCCTCGTACATAGCCCAACATATAAAAGGTATGACAGCTGAAAAACTTTTTAGAACGTGTATGAATAAGTTAACGGAGAAAAAAGGTGGCAAACCTGAATATTTTCACTTCAGTCCTAGATGTCAGAAAATGATCAATACTAAAATATATGTATGGGGTTCATATAATTTATATGAATGATTTATAGAGAAAGTTGTTGAAAGGTAGGTTAGTTTAATCATTAAGTCCCAGTGGATTAAATTGACATGTAGGATAATTAAGATTGAAAATTCATTGATGTGTCGAGTTTAAAATTCGGAATGCAATCACACCCACCCCCCTTTTTTATATTTCCATTCATTCTTCAAATAGAAACCGAGAAATACTGCTGGAATTGCACATTTTGTTTGTCAAATTACAGCTCTTACACAATTGTGGATTTTTTTCACATGTGGGTAACTGAGGTGTCTTATTTCTTGAAACGGATTTTAATATGGATATGTAAACCATACAAACCAGACATAATATTTATTTGTTGGATCTTATAATGAAACAACAAAGGCAGTTGATGGTTATAAAATATAGTTTTATTTTAAAATGTGAGAAGGTATCCAATGTTAGTTGATAAACTCCACAACGACGCCCCTTGTTTATGGAATTGTAATTTCCCGCTTTTTAAAAAAGCAAATATTTGATAATCTCCCCTTGACGTCAGTTGAGCGCTTGATGGCAATGGAGAAGTCTAAATTTCTATCAACGACCAACCTTCAGACTGAAAGTACAAGCTTTCATAATCATCGATGCTATATAATATATACGGCTTTAGAATTCTGAATATATATGGTTTACAGAAAATGCTGTCCGTTTAAAAGATTCGTTTAACAAGGATATCAAAACAACTCGTGTTTTCTCTGGTTTTGACCATGGTGTGAAAATTTGATGAATTTTATTTCTAGCAGGTTTCTTTTACAGAACAATTTGAGCGGACATCACTTTCATCATAAAAAGAATTTTCTGAATAAAATGAACCCAAATTTTTAAAGAAAGGTGGTCAATAAAAGCTTGTACTTTTCGATTTACTGTTTTATTGAATATATATAATAGAATCACGTGACGGGTCACGTGACTATGACTTGGTAATATTTTGTTAAAATGAAAGTAGACATTCTGCTTGTTATATTTCAAAAAGAAGTTGGGTATTTTTTTCACTGCTAAATGATTTTGTAGCAAACACAAAATAATATCGCCAAAACCTATATTTTTATTACAACAAAACGTATGTCCTGCCTTAACACTCCCGCGACAAAAATAAAATAACGAAAATACCGAACTGCCATTAAAATTCTAAACGGAAAAACCCTTATCAAATGGCAAAATCAAATGCACAAACACATCAAACGAATGGAAAACAACTGTTTTATTCATGACTTGGTACAGGCATTTACTTATATACAAAATTATGGATTAATCCTGATTTTATAGCTAGCTAAACCTCTCACTTGTATGACATTTGCAAAATTTCCATTATATTGACAACAATGTGTGAGCAAAACAAACAGACGCAATAGGTAAAAATGTGAAAAAAATTGGGATACGGCAATCAACATTGTGTTATAATCTTAATCACTATAAAAACAAACAATTATGTCAACAAAGAAAAACACAATGGCATATAGAAACTCCATAGACAAAGCACATAAGCAAACATGAAAAACAATAATACAAAAATGACCAATGCTTCAGAACACAAATTATGGCGGAATGTATAAATACCGAGCCACGCCAAAAGGATATTACTAGAAATGGACTAAATAGTAAAGGTTAAAAATATACAATGAACGACAAATAAAAAGAACACCATTACACATACTCAAGAGGACGAACACCGTCAGAACCTAGAATCTATATTCCAAGACCATCATGTATTATTTGTGAAGTTGATAAGTTGAAGTTCTTTGACATAACCCTGGTTCGGAAACTTTCTGCTCAGACACTGTTGACTTTTTATAAAGCTACAAGTTCCTGAATACCGAATGAGTAGGAAAATGTATATCCCATATACAGGTGAAGTTAGTATAGTGATGCTAAGTTGGGGTAATACAAGTGAAAATATAATAAACATGAAGTATGGTATGACTGCAATGAAACCAACTTTCTGGAAGTAACCAAAGGATATGGATGTTAGCAATTGAATGTCACTTAAGGGCCTATTGCTACTTTTGAAAAAAAAAAAAAAAAAAAAAAAACACCAGAAACACCAAGTTTCTATAATCATAATCAAACAAAAAATTGAAAACAACACGCTTAATAATTTCATGCGTCGTCCGAAGCGCATAATCTTTAACACTGAGAATTCGAATGGATCGTTAATCAGAAAAGGAAGTTTAACTGCTATCAATCGGATTACGTCTGGTTATGGTGCAGAAAAATATTTGTAAAATAAGAAAAGCAATATTATTACTTTTTAATTCGCTTTCAAATATTAATGATAGAGTTTCAATACCGGACTACATAATTGAAAACTCTTAGCATAAAGTAAAATAACAAAAATGCCGAATTCCAAGGAATAGGTAAAACGGAAAGTCCCTTTTCAAATGGCAAAATCAAAAGCTCACACAAATCAAACGAATTGAAAATAACTGTCATATTCCTGACTTGGTACAAAAAGAAAATTGTGGATTTAACCTGGTTTAAACATGGCAAACCTATAAAAAAAGTCATAAACTGTTCATCTTCATTCAGATCAAATTATACTCTCTTAGACGCCCCAATGCAAATGGGAGTTGGGTTTTAAATGTAAGACATTTTCTGGGGAAAAATTTATATTAACAAGCCAAAATTTGATGTAATAAATCCCCAAAAAAAAAAAAAATTGGCTCTTATGTACATGATATAACTTTATTAGCTAATGGTGTAATCATGTCACTCGGTCTTCAGTTATCTGTAAAAACTTTTTTTAATTTCTGCAACTAATCGATGATTTAATGTGTATTTGAATTAACCTAGATACGTTCGTTGTATCTGAGGACTAGTTATTCAACATTTTGTTAAAAGACGCAGAAAAATAGAAAAGACTTGTATCGTTCAATGGAACTTTTCAACCAGAAAAATAGCATGTCAGTCAACAGATAGTTTTAGGGACAACATCTTAATGTAGAAAAAGAGGGTAATTCGTATGTGCTATTTCATGTTATCAGTGTTAAACTATGACTTTTTATGAATATCTTGTACTGGTATCTACAAAACCATGCGAATGAAAGTCGTGGCGGGTGATTCCTGTTTAGAATGAGATTCTTATGTATTCGATACACTCGCATTAGGGTAAAATTGAGTTCAGTAGGTTATATTGTATCGGTTTCAAGTTTAAAATGGATTCACTACCTTTAAACGTCAGTAAATTGCCTTTGTCATCTTGTTTAACATATTCTCTGTATATTTTTACAATTCTTGCATTTGTTTTATTTAAAATGTAATGTTACCTTACTGTATCATATATCATGCATTTATAATTTAATAATAAAGTTCATAAGAGGTGATCTTGATTTTTATAAAAAATATTGTTGTTTATTAAGATTCTTGAAAATCGAATATTGTGCCTTAAATAAATTGTGTCTTTGTGTCTTCATGGATGGTCATTTCTTTATCCCCACCTTCACTTGCTGACATCAAGTTGATGTATGCTGTCATGACAGACTGCGGTGAATTGTGTGTCTTAAGCAATTATGAATATATACATTGGAAAACATGTTGATTGATTCATGTACACATAACATCCTTGGTTGCAGTTGATGTACCGGGATCCCTTGGTACAAACTCACTGATTGATAATTGATAACTCTTTTGTATTATTGGTTCAATATTCACTTCAAGCAAAATGTTGAACATTAAATATTGAATACGTTATATATTTAATCTTAACCTGAAATTCAAAGGTCAGAGGGTGAAATTGATCATTAATCAACAATGTAACGAATGGACGAAGTGTAATTTAAATATTCAGATATTCAGACTGTTGTGAGGAAATCGTTAGAAGCGTGTTCCTAGTCCTATGTGATAACGTCTGCAATAAAATCGTCCTTGTTTTTTTTAAAAACAATTACTGCATTTAGGAAAAAACACTTGTAGACTCGAAATCAGAATAATGTTTTTCGTTGGATGGTATGTTTTTGATGTCCGTTTTTAACTTTTACATTTTGGTGTTTAAAATCAGGATGTTCTGCACAGATGAAAATACACATTAAACCAATATCAAAAGATATTAAACCCAGCACACATTTAAATGTGTTCGTCTCAAATACAAGCCTTTCTAAAAGACGACAGAATATACGGAGTGATTAATGCTTGTCTAAAGTTACATCTTGATATATTTATGTTAATTCTTTAACAAAACGTAGTGTTGAACAGTTGGTCGATGTTTATCTGTTGATATCGATTTCAACAGACTCGAATGGTTAGTTAAGGCAGGTTAATCACTGCTTTCGCAGCCAACAGATAAGTTGAAAACATATAGCATCGCTCTTTAAAACAGTTCTGTCTCTTGCTGACAAAGGCATATCGACAGATTAACTACAAAGCATCTCTATTGCAGCAAAACTATCTTTAGGGCTAGGAGTAGTGGCACGAAATAGGTCGAAAAAAGAGGTTGCTATGTTGGACAACATAACGATGCAAACAGACGCTAAACACAAAAGGGTAGACATTACAGAAATAAGCGCAAAAAGCTGAAGTCCATGGTAATACCAAGTCAAGCAAGAATTGATCCACCAATCCAGGCGGAATCTTTTCTCTCTGGAGGGGCAACAACATTTGTTAGCATTCGTTCTGGAATCAAAGCTGCAAATTCTGTCTCCAAACGCTTTGCAAATCCTACAATATATTAAATTTCTATAAATTGGTGATGACCGAAAAGCAAACAATTCCATTTTTATAAAAATCAAGTTTTTTTTCATTATCAATATACAAAATGTATGTTACTGGTTGTAGGAATTGATTTTGAAATATATACTTATAATAAGCGCTATTTTTTCAGTAGCATTAAAGACGGTTAAATTGTCATGTAATGTTATCTATAATAAAGAAAAATGGTAGACATCAAGTATTATGCTAACTGGGTCAGATACCTATAAGTAAATTATATGCTATTTTTCTGGAGTGTGATAAAATTTCTTTTTTTAGCCCGTTTTATGAATACACCCGTATTATTACAGCCTTTTGTCATCATAGGCTATTTCCTAGTATTGATAAACCTGAAAATCATAAACGACATTTTCTTAAATTAAAATATATAAACAGAGGTATTGATTTTATTAATTTGTCTAGCATATTCAATGACTCTTCCGTATATAGCTTAATACCTCCATATTTTGATAATATAGAACAACCCATTATTTCGTATTCTTATAAAAAAAACGAGCAGAAATTTGATTTTTAATTATACGTCAGTTACATCAGACGTCAATATAGAAAATAATGTTCCTTCCACTTGAGATTGCGAAACATCTAGTTTTAGATATGTTCCCTATGGTCATGTTATTACAGGAGACCTCAACATCGTCGAAGACCGTGAGGTCATAACTTTTCTAAAGAAAGGACCGAAATACCGTCCTCCATCTATAATAGATTGGAAACAGTGTCGTCAGGTCATTAAAGATGCTCTGTCTGCCTACTGTAAAAATTGGTGCAAACGTGAAAAATCGGATAAAAAATCTTTAGACAGTTATTTGAATCAAATTATGAATACTGTTGATATTCGAATATCTCATTTAGAAAACAATTCTGAAATTAATAATAGGATCCATGATATTCCCATTTCTAGAATAAAAAATAAACTCAAGGTACTCGCAGAGCGGTTTGTGTTCGTACCGGCAGACAAGGCAGCCAATAATGTAGTGGTGGTGAGACGCATATACTACACGGAAGTTCTTCAAAACGAAATTATCAATTCCTCTACATTCAGGTCCGTTCGCACCACAGAGAGTCAAATCGTTAAGAAGCATACCACTGCCACTACCAAACTTAAAGCATCTTCCGAACATTTGAAAGTCCCTACTATGTACTGGTTACCGAAATTACACTAAAAACCATTTAAATTCCGTTTCATCTCCGCATCGAGTAAGTGTTCTACTACTAATCTATCAGTTCTTCTAACTACCTCCCTTACTACTATCAAAGAACTGGTTATTAACTTTTGTAATAAAGCTTATGGAAATAATGGTATTAATTATTTTTGGAGTGTTAAAAATTCTTTGGAGGTTTTAGATAAAATACATGCTTATGGTGGTCCTTATAATTCTGTTGACAGTTATGATTTTTCTACTCTGTACACTACACTTCCACACAATCTTATAAAGAAAAAGTTTTTGTATTTGATAAAATGGTCTTTCGAAAAATCTCATTGTAATTTTATTTGCTGTAACTCGTTTAAAGCCTTTTTCTGTAACGAAAAAGGAAAGTATGCTAGATACACTTACTGGAAATGTGAGGATATGATTGAAGCTTTAAATTTTCTGCTAGATAACATTTATGTACGTTTCGGCGATAAAGTGTATCGTCAGATAGTAGGTATTCCTATGGGCACTAACTATATTGCTATGAATCTCAGTTTATGACCAAACTCAGTAAAGACCCATCATTGTTATATTTAGTTGATACATTCAACAATACCTACCGTTATCTGGATGATATTTTTCGTTAAATAATCCAGAGTTCTCTAAATATACTTCGAAATTTACCCAAAAGAACTTACTATAACTAAATCTAACATAAACAGCAGCAGTTGCCCTTTTCTAGATTTAGACATTTCAATTTCTAACGGAAACTACATACTAAAATTTACGACAAAAGAGACGATTTTCATTTCCTATTGTTAATTTTCCATTTTTAGACGGCGATGTGCCTTTGGCTCCATCATACGGTGTTTATATATCCCAACTCGTTCGGTATGCCCGTGTGTGTTCTGATGTCATAGATTTTAACGAACGTAATCAATGCATCACTGGGAAATTATTGTGTCAGGGATTTCGATACCATAAATTACTTAAAACGTTTACTAAATTCTTTCATAGATACAAAGATTTGATTAGTAAATTTGGCTGTACCTGTAGAAAACTTATTAAAATGGTATTTCACATTCTAAATTTTACGGTAATATTGTACTTAAAGCGAGGAAATCACTATGTGATCCGTGTAAACTCATCGAACCTTTAAACAAACTTATAAGTAAGGGTTATCGTACCAATATTGTAATTAGATCTCTGAATATAGTTTACATTGGCACTAATATCGATTTTGTCATTAGCAAATTAAAACATAACTAAATTGTATCTTCTTTTGAGGCGGGATGTTTAGAGACACACACGTTAATTTTATCTCTAAAGAAGTAGCTCCTCACTATCCTACTACCTGTCGATACATTTATTTTAGCATTGCACAAGTCATGTCTTCTCTGACTGTTCATGACGTTAAAATACTAAATCCCTGGGATGTGTTTTAGTTGATTTTAGTCTCTGATGCATGATTTTTATTATTAATTTTTTTGGCTTTTAACTAGCTGTCAGTAACTGCGAGTACTCTCAAATCGTACTTTCTTGTTAATTCGACCTGTTGATACTATTTTTAATACTTTTTTGTTATTTTATATTTATATGGATCTTGTCTGTATACCAGCTTTGATTATTTGGAATATCTACTAATTTTCACTTCTTCATACTACATTTGTATGAACATCAAAATTATTCTCCTTAAGTCTGTACAGGGAAGTTTTATTGTTGATATTCACCCCTTATGTATCTAGTGTTAAATTAGGTATTTATATGACAGACCTTTCTTGGTATTCCTAATTATTGGGAGATTTTATATAGACAGAAGAAGTATACCTAAAACGGCAAAGTTATTTTTCTGTATATATTATGAAAACCGGTTTTTTCAAAAGTGATTATTTTCTAAGGGTTACATTTTTCGCGGTGGTGTCTTGCCATGACTTTGTTTGGACTTGTTTGTTTGCTTTTTGGCCTTGAATGTTTGTCCCTAATATTTTATTAACTATGTATTTACTTGCAGGTATCACAGATCGAATTTATTCGTTCATAGTGTGTTAATTTACGTTTTTTGATTGAGTTAAGCCTTCCAATTGATATTTTATCGCGTGTTTTTCTATGTTGTGATGTTATACTATTGTTTCAGAAAAAGGGAGAAGGTTTGGTACCATTAAAACGTTTAATCCCGCTGCAAATGTTTGCACCTGTCCTAAGTCAGGAATCTGATGTACAGTAGTTGTCGTTTGTTTATGTAATTTATACGTGTTTCTCGTTTCTCGTTTTTTATATAGACTACACCGTTGGTTTTCCCGTTTGAATGGTTTTACACTAGTAATTTTGGGGCCCTCTATAGCTTGTTGTTCGGTGTGACCCAAGGCTCCGTGTTGAAGGCCGTACATTGACCTATAATGGTTTACTTTTATAAATTGTTATTTGGATGGAGAGTTGTCTCATTGGCACTCACACCACATCTTCCTATATCTATGTAAAATAAATATGAGACTCGTATAAGACCTCAAATTTCAAATACAACTGAAAGATTTAAAAATATTATTTATAAAATTGTGTAGTGATTGTATATAAGATCGGCATAATTAATTTTGGGACATATATGCATATTAATTGTATAGTAGAGACGTCAGATAGATGTACCGTAAAGGAAACTTACGAAGCAAAATTTCAATCAGAAGGTGAGAAAAACAAAATGAACACAACCACTATTTATGAACATCTACGATCGTCAATATTGAAAGTAAGAACACTTATATTATGAACAACTAATTTATTTTTTTCTTATTGTTGAATATTAATATCACTGCTGTATGTACTCTCTTTAAAATATCCTTATTATGTTTTTAATCAAACTTACTTTCGCATGAATGAATAGAAATGTATGATAAATGTTAATGAGATATCGAACAAAAATAACGAGCTGAAAATTGAAATTATTAATATATGGTCTTCAAATACGGACAAATGTCTTACGATATGTCATGCTCTAAACCATTTGAGTTAGGACTGGGAATGTTGTGAATATATTCAATTGAAATGTTGACCTTCCTCATTCATTACCTGAGAACATTGTACAACCTCCAGATATAACTATGTTTATTGAATAATGTTTTCTCCAGTCCATATCAATTGCCATTATTGATTCGTACAATAACTTGTGTATAACATCAGATCCTGTATATGAAACAGAAAAAAAGTGTGAACAAGATTATAAACGCCCCCTTATATCGAAATGTCATTATCATCGAGTTTGGACAGATCAGCATGTGCAATAGCAGTATGCTGATGTTTGTTTTTAATTCGGTATTATTTGATGTCATAGATTAAAAATGTTAATTATTGTTTAACTGTTTACATATGATATGTTGAGGGCGAAGTCCGTCAACGAAATGGTTGTTCCTAGTGGCTTAATAGTTTCACTTTTCAATCTTGATATATTTTCATTTCCATAACTGAACTTGCTTAGCACACCCATAACCCTTTCATAACCAAGGATCAAATCTAAGGATATATACATTGTACACACGAAAGAAAGCGTGTACAAATTGTTCTCTTAAAATTCAATTATACCAGCAATGCTTTTGTTGCCCTTTTAAAACACTTGGCAAAACTGGTTGCTATAAATGAATTAATTTTTCAATACCAGCATTGATTTATGTTTTAAACACAACTATCATACTTTTATCTTTGTCCAAAGCGTTGATAATTGCCCTCTAAGGTATCAGGTATGAAGTTAAGCAATGGGATACAGGGATTGTAGGGTTGAAAATTTGCGAGGTAGTATAACATACATAATTGCTTACGATTATCATAGTTGTTGTCTGTAATTTTTATACTTTCCCAGATAAAGCAATTTAAACATTCTGCAGATACATACACAATTAAATAGAATGCATAAAGACATTGAACAAAATAATTGATAATCTTATTCGTATTGACTAGCTCCTAACGTGTCTTCGTAGTTCAGTCTTATTTTGTGCATGAAATCGGAGTGCCCGGAGAGAATCAACGACCCTCAGTAAGAGAACGAACACTCCAAGTCAATTAAGATTGTGGTCGAGCGGACCTGCCACGTGCGGTATTCGAACACAGAACCACAGAGTTGACTGGTGAACTCAGTCGGGAATTTGTATCTACGGACATGTTCAACTTGTCGCAACTACGATCATCATTCCGTTTTAATGTATGTGTGACATAAAAGAATCCGACTAATTATCGGAATTTTGCTTAAATGGACAACACGACGGATACCATGATTTTGTTAATGACTTTTGGTTCGGTTCGTGTTAGTTATTTTAGATTTTTCTGTGTTATATTAGTATAACTTTATTTTTCTGGTTTATCTTTTCGGGACAAGAAGGGTTACTTCAAGTATTTAAGTCTTCAGTTCATCAACTGTTGGGAACCTTATTTTCATAAATATACTCTACCTTTTGAAGGTCGAAACAAAATCTCTGGACACTGGAATCTTTCCTTGCCAATGGTAATACCATTTCAATCTGGTAGTTCATATGATTTATCAACATCATTTGAGCATTCGGACAAACTTATTTCGTTTGAGTAATTTTCCGCAACATAACAGAATTGTTCTTTCATTTCTCTAACAATTTCAAAATCACCTGCAATACATATTCTTGTGAGATATTTAAAGCGCAACACAACCTAAACGTCCGTAACAAATATGTTGTAAATTAAAAAGAATTTTTTTATGTGATGTTAGGTTTAGTGAACTTTTTATTCAAATCATAGTTTCTTTTTAAAAAGGTATGATTTCCCAAAATAAGATAGAAATGATAGAAACGTTAATTACTTTTCTGTAGTTGCAAACGAAGAAGTGACTTAGATTGTAAGTCTTCTAACAGTGCTTTTGGTTTTTTATTTCAAAATCCAAAAAACTATAGAAGCAATGTGTTAATACGAAGAATTAAAAATGGGAAAAATGAAACAAGAAGACGAAAATAACTAGACGGGACAATAAAACCAGGGATTATCTTCGAAAGGGCTTGTAGTTCCTGCTCCACTAGTGACTCCTGTCCTGTAAATCATGACAAGTGTATATTATGTGCCAAGGGGCACTCAGTGTTATCATACTCGAGAAAAAGGGGACGGGATTGTACATTGATGCAATGTACAATCCCGTCCCCTTTTTCTCTAGTACTATAGCGGGAGGGTAAATAATTTCTGGGGTGAGCATTCTTAAAGGCCGAAAATTTCGCTCGAATAGATATAAGAAGATGTGGTATGAGTGCCAATGAGACAACTCTCCATCCAAGTCAAAATTTATAAATGTAAACCACTATAGGTCAAAGTACGGTCTTCAACACGGAGCCTAGGCTCACACCGAACAGTAAGCTATAAAGGGCCCCAAAAATTACTTGTGTAAAACCATTCAAACGGGAAAACCAACGGTCTAATCTATATAAAAACGAGAAACGAGAAACACTTATGAACCACATGAACAAACGACAACTACTGAACATCAGATTCCTGACTTAGGACAGGTGCAAACAAATGCAGCGGGTTTAAACGTTTTAATGGTACCAAACCTTCACCCTTTTTCTGAAACAATAGTGTAACATCACAACATAGAAAAACACACTATAAAATATCAACTGAAATAGCTTAACTCAATCAAAGGACATTTAACACCATTGAACATACACTGAACAAATAAATTTAACCTATGATACAATGCAAATTCAAAATAAATAAACTAAGGGAAGAATAATAAAAGTAACATGTTATATCGGTATGAAATATTAAACAATTTAAGAAAAACAATATGCTCGAACAAAAATATCAGCCATTTGCAATAACTATAAACACAGGTAAATAAAATAATTTTGTTGTTAGGTATACGTATACAGTTACAATAGAGAAAGGAAATATTTTAACAAAATAAATAATTTTGATGTTCATAGTACGAAGTGGAAATAGACATAGAAACATAGAAATAAAGCCAAATTCGATAAAATACGTGTTGGGGACACCAACTTTCTGACCCATTGTATCGGTTGTTCTTGATAGCTAGGCATTATAGACGCCGCCCTAATGAATAGCTGTTGGATAGCTACAACGTGAGGATAAAGAATTTCTGGGGTAAGCATTCTGAAAGGCCGAAAATTTCGTCCGTAACACGGAAATAGGTCAAATTTGATAAAA
The DNA here is from genome assembly GCA_017311375.1 of Mytilus coruscus. NCBI lineage: Eukaryota > Metazoa > Mollusca > Bivalvia > Mytilida > Mytilidae > Mytilus > Mytilus coruscus. The sequence continues at coordinate 121,153 of JAASAO010004090.1, forward strand.
TACGCATTGGGCACTTTCCAACCTATTGCCTCGGCAGTTCTGTATAGCTAGGGATTATAGACTCTGCTTTAATAAATAGCTATTGGATAGTACTACAACGGGAGGGTAAAGAATTTCTGGGGTACGCATTCTTAAAGGCCGAACATTTCGCTCGAAACATGGAAATAAAGCCAAATTCGATAAAATACGCGTTGGTGACACCCACTTTCAGACCCATTGTCTCGGTTATTCTTTAGGGCTAGGGATTATAGACGCCGCCCTAATGAATAGCTATTGGATAGTACTACAACGTGAGGATAAAGAATTTCTGGGGTAAGCATTCTGAAAGGCCGAAAATTTCGTCCGTAACACGGAAAAAAGTAAAATTTGATAATTTGATAAATGCGTATTTTATCAAATTTGACTTTTTTCCGTGTTACGGACGAAATTTTTGGCCTTTCAGAATACTTACCCCAAAAATTCTTATCCTCACGTTGTAGTACTATCCAATAGCTATTCATTAGGGCGGCGTCTATAATCCCTAGCCATACAGAACAACTGAGACAATGGGTCGGAAAGTGGGTGTCCCCAACACGTATTTTATCGAATTTGGCTTTATTTCTATGTTTCGAGCGAAATTTTCGGCCTTTAAGAATGCTTACCCTAGAAATTCTTTACCCTCCCGTTGTAGTACTATCCAATAGCTATTTATTAGAGCAGAGTCTATTATCCCTAGCCATACAGAACTACCGAGGCAGTAGGTTGGAAGGTAGGTGGCCCAGTTTCAAATAGAAGTTTTTAAGTCGATATGCCATGAAAAAAATATTTTACTTAAAAATTCTTTATTTTTAGTCGTTAATATGAGTTTTGAAAAAATTGCAAATGTTGATTAAACATGCGTAAATACGAATCACATCCTGGACTTAACAGATAATACTTTATTTGAATCGTCATAATGATTTTTTTATTGTAAATGCTTATTACAAAACCGTAAATATGAGTTAGAAATCGGCAAAACTAAAGTTAAAATTTTGTTAATCGGATATACAAATCTTTTATTTTCTATATTAATCTTGTTTTCGAACAAAAAAGTCAAAAACTATGATTTCAAAGAAAAATAAAATTGTCGCTCAAGTAATTTTCCAAACACAATTGCAGGATGACGAATTGCAGGATAGCTTTTTATAAAGAGAATTGCAGGATGAGAATTGCTGGATAGCTTGACACTAGTTAATTTGATTACATATATTTTTTCTATTTTTTTTTTTTTTTTATTTATTTCGGTGAATAAGCTCTTGTTTACGTAAAGTGAATGAAACCTTATCTCGAGGTTCACTAGACCTTATCATAATATTGATGATGAGTTTACCCTAGCGATCTTCCATATATACCATGATATGTTTCTTACTGGGCGTGGTAATACAACTTCATGTTTCCCTTGTACTTACATATTTTTCGTACTGTCAACATGTTGCTGCACCAGAATTCTTCACGGAAAGTATAAATATCCAACAAATATCAACTGCTGACTGCATAGTATTACATGTTAAATTATGTGTGTGCTAAAAATAGATGACTCACACAGCCATGAATAAGGGGATTTAATCCTATACACACTACCTAAACATTTCCCGCGAAATGTTGATAAAATATGATTATTTCAGAAGTAAAAGCACATGATACTTACCGACAAATTTTAATAATTCCAATTTTTTTTATAAATTCAGATTAACTAACCTTTCAAAATTTTAGGGCCTTTTTCTGATAATCAAGCTACAACTTAATACAAGATTTAAACCGAAATAAATAACAATTTCAAGTGTTAAAAGTTTGAAGTTTATTTTTTAAATTGGAAAGGCGAGCAGAGCCGTAATATGCATGTTTTTATTGTGTTTTTTATGTCACACATGGTTCGGGTAGGCAAGTGGAGAGGTTCATCTCAACGAAAAACTGGTTTGACATCAGCATGTTTATGCATGTACCAAGTCAGCCTATCTGGACTTGACTTTTTATATATCTCTGAATATTTTCGAAGGGGTCATTGTTGGTTATTTGATGATCAATATTGCAGTATAATATTTATGATGATTCCTGATCTTCTTTTGTAATATTAATTTTCAATGCATACTTCTTGAAGACCAATTCAACAAGATATCATTTAATTATATTTATTTATTTCATATAATGCAAGAATGAAATAAAGAATAGACATATTGTACGAAATTGATTCATTATATTTAAGTAATCAAGTATATAATGTTTATATGCATCAAAATTTTGTCCATTTAGTATCCAGTTTCTGTTATCTTCCTGGAAGAAAATCTGAAAAAGAAAACCATGATTATCTTTTCTTTTCTTTTATTTATTTTATAGAAATGAAAAGAAGAAATATTAGGCAGATGTTCAATTACAACAAAACATGGATACAATATACACAGTCCTATTTAGTATTTCGTGAACTTTTTTCTCAGCATGGCATGTCATTTTAACTATATATATATCCATCTCTAGGTTTAGGAATAAACAAAATATAATTTTACAAAACAGACTTGTCAATTATTACCTTTTTGAAAACCAAATTTTCAGATACAAATTGTCCGATTGTGAGGAACGCCTATTTGATTTTGCGGGAAGGGTCAGGATATCAAATGGTCGTCCCCTAAGACGGATAGGTTTCATTCCATACAAATTAAATGTTATGTTATGTCATATATGTATTCATAGTTTTCTTTTGTTGTTTTGTTTGTTTTTACGATTTTTTGGGATATTTTGCATTGAAACCAGACAATTATTTTTCATTCAAAATCTCATTTAATTCTTATCATAAAATGTTGCATGTAATAAAGTAAGATGTATTTACCAAAGATTGTCTATTGTCGTCTTGTTGTTTCTTGTATTCCAACTTTCTCTTGGTGAAGCGGAGGACGAATTATTTTGCAATTCCTTCCATCATAAGGTTCTGTTGACTGATAACTGTACAATATTCCACATGGTACATATCCATTCTCAGTTGCAATGTAAATTCTCATGCGATTGTTACCCATAACTAGTTGTACATGTAAAGGTACCGTAAATTGATTTACGGGGATAAAGTCCGCATGGTTGAGGCTCTTGTAGGGTAATCCAGTAGGTACTAATTCACTGCTTGCTAAAAAGATCCTCTCTTGTGCGCAAAACTGGTTGTTTCCTGGAACTAAAATGTTAAATTGAAATACAAAAACATTTTTATATAAAATTCCTCAATACACTCAACATTCGTTCCTTTTTAGGTCACTATATCATTTAATCACTCTATTAACAGTATTAAGCATATTATATAACCTACCATCAAATGAGAAATAAACGACCAAATTTAAATTGAATAGTCTAGACTGCGTAAGGATTTTCGTAAAAAATAATATAGAGCGTACTTTAATAGGACTAAACAATAGTAAAACAAAGGTATGAAATTTATCACTCATGGGCAATAACTTCTATAAGGAATCAACTGATGGTTTCGGTCATTTGACTTAATCGTAGATCTTTTTATTTCTTGCCCATTATTTGTTTTATTTACACTGTCACTCTATCCACTATAGTTTCCAAAACAAACAAAACACACACAAAATGAGTAAAAACCGTCATTCATGGTCGATTACTCCTCAAAGACTGACGACTGATGATTTAAGCGTTTTTGACATATTCATTTTTGTAGTTCTTGTCTTTATGATATTTTGTTTTTCCTGTAACGTTTCTATCTTCTGTATGTTCTGCAAAAATACACAAATATGTCTAAAAAATGTAATTGAAAAACCATTATTTCTAAGAAGAATTCGACCGACATTATAGGTCCTTAGACCTTTTTGTATATATGGTTTTGCTGATAACTTTTGGAATTTACAATTAATTCTCTCTATCTTTTATAGCTCCTGCCAAAAAATCACAAAAATGTATATGAATCGTCATTCAAGTGAATGAACGTCTATTATGAGTCGACAGACGATTTCAGACATATTTAATTATTTGCAGAACTTGTCTGGCTAATCATTTTTGCTTGTAAGAGTTCCTCAATATCTTTTATTGTTTCCGGAAAAATCACAAAATTAAGAGAATAAACATTTGCAATTAATTTTATATTTATACACCACAAATAACACAAACAAGGGGTGAACACATCTGTAGTTTCTCTGATTCAGTCTCGTTATTCTATTTTTTTTAAAGATTTTTATTGTTCAAATTATGAGCACAACAAATCGTACTTTGTAAACAATCACTCGGATTCAAACAAGAAAATCTCTGAAAATAACAGTATCAACATATTTGTTTCGTTTTGAGGACGTGTTTTTCAACAAACAATCGGCATTCCCATACGATCTGTGCTCCTCGTCTTGCAGTCTTATTCCTTTATTCAGATTAGGCCGACTTCACACAGGACTTTTTTTTCGAAAGAATGAAAAGAAGAGAGCATTATCCTTTAACTTCACTGTAAAGAATACGTCCTCTCACTAAATAATTCAAAGTTTGGTGACTATGGTGAACATATCGATCTTGACATAAAAGATACAACAGATACAGTTAAGTCTGCCTAATATCTTGACTAACATCTAGAAATTGACAATGAGGGTCGGTTGAGAACAAAACGTCCCAATTGTGAACTTTCCGTTCTAGTTAGCAACATTCCAGCAGCGCCTGCATATGGAGTATATATCTCCTATTTGATACGATATTCCAGAGCTTGCATTTGATATCATGATTTTGTTGACAAAGAGTTGCTTATTACAAGGAAGCTTTTGAACCAAGAGTTCCAAATGGAATAGATCAAATCCTCCCTTCGAATTTTACGGACGCAATCACGAGTTGGTTGAACGTTATGGAATATTACATATGACGACAGATATGTTCCAATTGTCGTAGCCACACTATCGTCCTCTTTTCCTCGAATGTGACCAACCGAATTAGACTTATCGCCGGGTTTGTACTTACATGAGTAATACGACTGCTGCCACATGTGGAGCAGGATTTGCTTATCCTTTCCGAGCTCCTGAAATTATCGCCGGGTTTTTAAGGACCGTGTTGTTCAGTCTTTAGTGTTTTGGTTTGTGTACTGCTGTTTGTCTTTTCGACGTTTTTCGTTTTTTGACATGGCATTGTCAGTTTGTTTTTGAGTTAAGAATTTAAATGTCCCTTTGGTATGATCGTTTTTAAGCGGAGGACTCAAAGAAAAAGAAGTAAACTGGTGGGTGTCAAAAATTGGAAAAATGTATATTTTGGAAATTTGTGTTGTTTGTTTGTTTGTTGTCTTATCTTGGTATCCTGTCACTTTTATGATATAGCCTTGTTGGTCAAGTGCAAAGCATGTTCCATACGTGAATACCACTAAAATTTAACTACCGTTTGTCTAGATAATCATGTAATATTTTGCCAGACAATCAATCAATAGTGGCGAATAAAGGGAACGGAACGGGAGGTGGGACTTAAAGAAAACACAGGAGTCTAGCGGAAAGGTAATATAAACACATAGTTTTAGCCATAATGGAAGCTCGGGTCGCTGAGTCCCACTTGATCTGAATCCGATCAATAACAAGCCAGGTATTATGTTGAAAACTCACATCCTTACTTTATATGGGGAAATGCTTTTTAGTACATTATCGAAAAAAATCTAATGCAAGTTTAATACTTACTATATGATTTATATACCTCATAATACAGTTACAGATTCTGCACTGTTATCATTTTGGGATTCATGTGTATATTTCTTAAATTCATAAGACTTTTATTTTCATGATTATATTAACTTACTTTAAACTTTAATTGAAAGATGTTTATTTTTGTCTTACCGGCAATGTAAATTCTTTAAGATATGAAGTTATTCCTTTCAGCTCAAATTTTAAATGTCATTATTTTAACTTATTATTGTTATCCGCATTACTTTTTCATTCCTTATACGAGCGTAATAATAAAACTTTACTTGTGCTATACAA